>CM052702.1:702904-715842 GCA_028551405.1 Uromys caudimaculatus
ATAACAGCCATATTTATAATAGCCAGAAGCTGGAAACAACCCAAATGTCCCTCCGCAGAGGAATGGATTCAGAAAATGTGGTACATTTACACAATGGAGTACTACTCAGCTATTAAAAACAATGACTTAATGAAATTTGCAGGCAAATGGATGGAACTTGAAAATATCATCCTGAGTGAGGTAACTCAGTCACAAAAGAATGAACATGGTATGTACTCACTGATAAGTGGATATTAGCCCAAAAGTTCAGAATACCCAAGATTCACTTCACAGTAACTGCTGGACTGAGAGTGAGGTCCCAGATGGAGGAGTTGGAGAAGGGACTGAAGGAGCTAAGGGTGTCTGCAGCCCCATGGAGGGAGCAACAGTGTTAACTGGCCTGAGCCCCCTGGTCCTCGTGGAGGCTGGACCACCAACCAAAGAATACATATCGAGGGACCCATGGTTCGGACCACATATGTGGCAGAGGAGGGCCTTATTGGCCATCAGGGGGAGGAGAGGCCCCAGTAAAGGGGAATGTCAAGGTGGGAATATGGGAGTGGGCGGGCGGTTGGGTGGGAGGTGGAATTCCCTCATAGAGGTGGGGGAGTGGGAGGGGATAGGTGGTTTCCAAAGAGGAGACCTAGAAAGGGGGAAACATTGGAAATGTAAATAAAGTATCAAAACAAAACAAAACAAAACAATATTTGAAGCAACAATTCTTTCACTGTGAGGCTAGAGTTGCTGGGACATGAGGCTGGAATTACTCCTGGTACTAAGGCCAAAACCCAGCCTACCTTTAGACTTTAACTTATGCAATAAATAAAGACTTTTGGGCAATCTAATTAAATTTGGTCTTTCAATACAAATTGATAAGAGAATAGAAACAAAAGGTTGATTTCTCAAATGAGTTTGTATTCACAAACTACCAGAAAAGTTCTTTAAATAGCCAAATATATCTTTTTCTGATGCTTATTTTAGTAAGTGAGACTTTTTTCTTTTTCTTTATCATTCTTTCATACAGTACATTCTGATCACAGTTTCCCTTCTCTCCATGCCTCAGAGTTCCCTGCTCCTCTCCCCTCTCCCCTCTCTCCTCTTCTCGCTCCCCTTTTCCCACTCTTGCTCTCCTCTTTTCTCTCCCTTATATTCACTGTTTCCCTTCAGAAAAGAGCAGACCTCACAGGGATATCAACCAAACATGAAGATGCACTAAGACACACACCCAGGTTGGACAAGGCAATCCTATTGTAGGTTTGGTCTTTGTTCTAATGCTGCTTGTATTATGTTAATATGGATCCCCCAAATTGCATGTCTGCACATCTGCACATAAGACACTGAAGGAACCCTGCCCCCAGTTGATTTTGATTGGTAAATAAAGTTGCTAATGCCTGGGCAGGGAGATGGGGGCAACACATTTAGGATTCTCTGGTAAGGGATGGAGGAAGGGAGGAGGAAGGAAGAAGGAAGAAAGAGGAAGGAGGAAGGAACAGGGAGGAAGGAGGAGGGAAGAGGAAGGAGGGAGGAGGGAGGAAGGAGGAGAGAGGAGGAAGGAAGATGAAGGAGGGGGAGGAGGAAGGGGCAGAGAGGGGGAGGGAGGAGGGAGGAGGAAGGAAAGAGGAGGAAGGAGGAAGGAGGAAGGAGGAAAGAAGGAGGAAGAAAGAGGAAAGAGGAAGAAAGAGGAAGGAGGAAGGAGGAAGGAGGAAAGAGGAACAAAGGAGGAAGAAAGAGGAAGGAGGAAGAAAGAGGAAAGAGGAAGAAAGAGGAAGGAGGAAAGAAAAGAAGGAGGAAGAAAGAGGAAGGAAGAAGGTAGGAGGATGGAGGAGGGAAGAAGGAGGGAGGAAGCAGGAAGGTAGGAGGAAGGAGGAGGGAAGAGGGAAAGGGGGGAGGGAGGAGGGGGGAGGGAGGAGTGGGAAGGAAGGAGGAAGGAAGAAGGAAGGAAGAAAGAGGAAAGAAGAAGGAAAAAAGAGGAAGGAGTAAGAAAGAGGAAGGAAGAAGGTAGGAGGAAGGAGGAGGAAGGAAGGAGGAAGGTAGGAGGAAGGAGGAAGGGAGAGGGAGGAGGGAGGAGAGAGGAGGGAGGAGGGGGGAGGAAGGAGGACAGAGATTTGTCATACTAAGAGAAGGAGAACCAAGACGACATGCCTGAGAAGTGCATGGTGTGAACATAACTACCATGTAGGACTTGGGAACGCAGCTTGAGAGGGCTACATGAGTCTAAGGCAACAAAGATGCTATATAGATTTTAGTAAGTAATAACTTGGGAATATTGGAGGGGGGGTAGATTAGCCACATGGAGGTTATGAAGTGGCACAGCCATTGAGCTATTTTAGGCATATCAAAATATAATGTGTATGTGTCTTTCATTCGGAAACCCAGAACATTGGGAAGGGTAGCAAGGAGGGCTGCTGCTACCAAGATCATTTGAGTAGCTTTAATTGGGTACTGATACACAATCCAATAGGAGAGAAAGGATCCCAAGAGAAGGCAAAAGAGTCAGAGACATCCGCACAGTGAGTCAGATTTGTTTAAAGAGCGGTTTCATGACGGGACCCAAGTAACCTTTCATGTAATCAGTGCAGTTGCCATGAATCTAGTCTTTGGTCCTAGAAATAGCAGTGTGGATATTTCTCTGAGCTTAAGGCAAGGACTGACCTCCATGCATATCTGTGTATCAGTGAAATGCATCATTCCCCAGACCTATCAGTTCACAAGCTCCAAAATATGATCCTAGACTCCATTCTGGAATTAATAGTATCCTTAGCCCAACTAGGCACCTACATACTGTCAAAGTACTGATTTGTAATGAAGTGAAGAGGTCATGCCAGAATGCATTAACATACTGCGTTTTTCATAGAAACAATTATGAACAAGGCTCTACTGAACAGTGGTGTCCTCTGTGACCTAATTAACTTATGCTTCTTGTGCTGCTGACTCAGAGCACTGGGGATGGAACCTGGGGCAGGCGGAAGTCAGTCAAGCACTCTACAGCTCAGCCATTCTCATCTTGCTACAGCTAAATTATCCATTGACTATCTGATCTTTATGATTCACATTGGCTTTTAAAAAATTAATATTTTTAAGATGGGATATAAGGCAATGGAGTTAATTATGTTATTTTCATAATATCCTATTCTTCATTTTCTCTGCTTTCCTTTAATGTCAGTTTGGGTAGCAATGAACACAGTTCTAAAAAACTCATTTACTCATTGATTGACTATTTGCTGAGTTAATGTGTAGAAGTAAACCTGAAATAATTTTGTAAGTTATTATGACATCTACTTCACTCTTTGTATTTAACTAGATCTCAACTTCCTCTACATTCCCATTGCCTTCAAAAATTTTAGCAGAGAGATCTCATATTATAACTTAGTGACATACCTGAATGCTCTAGAAAAGTAAGAATAGCATTAAAAAAAAAAGTAAGTAGCATCCCAAAAGAGTAAATGGGAAGAAATAATCAAAATCATGGCAGAATCAATGAAATAGAAAGAAAGACAGACAGAAGGAAAGAAAGGAAGAGAGAGAGAAAGAGAGAGAGAGAAAGAGAGAGAGAGAGAGAGAGAGAGAGAATGAAAGAGAGATCAATGAAAAGAAGGACTGGTTCTTTGAGAAAATCAAGAAGATTGAAAGCCCTTAGCCAAATTAACTAAAAGAAAAAGAGAGAAGATCCAAATTTAAAAAATTAGAGATGGGGGGCAGTGTAGGCATTACAACAGACACAAAGGAAATTCAGAGAATCACAAGGACAGACTTAAAAAAATTCACCATTTTACCAAACTGGAAAACCTAAATAAATAAATAAATGTAGAAAATTTGGTGAGTATCTGGATATGTTTTACCTACTAAAGTTAAATCAAGATCAAATAAGTAATAGAAACAGACTTATAACTTTTATAAAGTAGAAGCAGTAATTAAAAGTCTCCAAATCAAACAATGCCCACGGCCAGATGAATTCAGTGCAAAATTCTACCAGACCTTCAAAGAAGAATTAGAACTAATACTCCTCTAATTATTTCACAGAATAAAAACTGAAAGAACATTTTATTATTCTTATTATGAGGTTGCTATTACCTTGGTACCAAAACTATACAAAGACCCAACGAAAAAGAAAATTATACATTTCTTATGAACATAGATGTAACCATCAACAATAGATCCTACATCCTTTTATGATAAAAGTTCTGGAAAAATTAGGGCTACAGGGGACATGCCTCAACACATAAAAGAAACATCAGCCTAAATGGAGAATAACTCAAGCAATTCCACAAAAATCATAAACAAGACAAGGTTGTCTATTCTCTCCATATCTCTTTAGTGTGGCACTTAAATTCATATCTAGAGCAACATGACAACTGAATAATATCAAAAAGCTACAAATAGGAAAGGAAGAAATCAAAGTATCTTCATTTACAAATCTTCATTTGTGTGTGTGTTGTGTGTGTGTATATATATATATACACATATATATGTATATACATATACACATACATACATATATATGTATATACATATACATAAAATGACATAAAGAGCTTCTACAGTTGATAAACACTTTGAACAAAGTAGCAGGATTAAAAACTAACTCACAAAATCAGTAGCCATTCTCTATACAGTGACAAACATATGGAGAAATAAATCAGTTAAGCAGTGATTTTTTTAACAGTATTTTAAATAAACACCAAATATCTTGGAATAACTCTGAGTAAGCAGAGAGAGACTCATATAATAAAATTTTTAACACACTGAAGAAAAAAATTGAAGGAGACATCAGAAATGGAAATATCTCCCATGATCATGGATCAGTAGGATTAATATACTAAAAATAGCCATCCTACCACAAGCAATTCACAGACTCAATGTAATCACTATCGCAATTTAACAAAAATTACAAAAATTGAAAAAAGTGAATTTTAACTTCATATAAAAACAAACAAACAAAACAAACCCCCAGGATTAGCCAAAACAGTCTTCAATAATAAAAGACCTGAGAGAGATATCACCATTCCAGATTTCAAGTTGCACTACATGGCTATAAAAACAGCACAATATTGGCATAAAAATAGCCAAATCAATCAATGAAATCAAAATTGAAGAACCAGGCATAATTCAACACACCTGTGGATACATGATTATTGAGAAAGAAGCCAAAAAATACATAGTGGTGTAAAGACAACATTTTCAACAAATGGTGCTGGTAAAACTGGTAGTCTGCATGTAGAAGAATGCAAAAAAATTCATATCTATCACCCTGAACAAAACTCAATTCCAAGTGGATCAAGAACCTCAAAATATGACCATACTTCTTGAATGTGAGAAAAGAGAAAATGTCAAATAGGCTTAAACTCATTGTCACAGGCAAGAACACACTGAACAGGACACTGATAGAACAGTCATTAGGATCAACAATTAATAAATAGGACCTCATGAAATTGAAAGGCTTCTGTCTGGCAAAAGACACCATCATTTATGATAAAGTCTAGCCTACAGAATGGAGAAAGTTCATTACCAATAATATATATTATGGAGGGTTAATATCTAAAGTATTAACAACTAAAAATATTGAACATGAAGAAAACAAAAAACCCAATTAAAAATGGGCTATAGAACTAAGCAGACAATTCTCAAAAGAGAAAACACAAATGTTTAAGAAATACTTCAAGAAATGCTCAACATCCTTAGCCACCAGGGAAATAAGAATTAAAACTGCTTTGAGATTCCATCCTACTAGAGTTAGCATGGCCAAGATCAATAAAACAATGACAGCACATGTTGGTGAGGATGTGGAGTGAGGTGGACACTCCTCCATTGCTGGTGGGAGTGCAAACTCGTACAGCCACTAAGGAAATAAGTACAGAGTTTGCTGAGGAGGGTGGAAATCAATCTGTCTCAAGAGCCAGCTATATCACTCTGGGGCATATACACAAAGAACTATTCATTCTACTACAGAGACATTTGATTATTTATGCTTATTGCTTCACCATCCATAATAGGTCATTTCCAATTTCTGGCTATTATGAATAGGGAAGCAATAAATGTGATAAGTAAATAATGAAATCTTGCACATATAAACAATAGAGCATTATTCATCTCTTATGAAAAATGAAATTATGAAGTTCACAGATAAATATCTATAGCTAAAAATATAATCCTGATTGAGGTAACCCAGACTCAAAAGACAATTGTATATTTTCTCCTATATGTGGATGTAAGCTTTCCATCCATTAATATACATGGAACAATCCAAATAACTATAAAGGATACAAAGTTAGGGTCCCAGGGGGGAGGCAGAGGATCTCTCAAGGAAAGGAAAATTAAACATATTGTTATGCGCAGACAAAGCGGGAAACTAGACCAGGCAGATGAAATCGGGAGAGGTGTGGAAGACGAGGGTAAAGAAGGAATAGAGAGACGGACAACTAACACTAAAGGTCATTTGAAAAACCACATGGAAACCTACTACTGTAGAAACTTTCTAAAATATATACATATACGAAAAGAATCTAAATTGTGTCACCAAATAACCGGGGAGAAAATGCCACCCAAATAGACATATCACCAGGTTAAAATTGCAAGTCCCAGGAATGGGATAAATCTTGTTGAGTCATTGGCCAAAGGAGCCCCATTCTAACCCACAAATCCCAGAGACTATTTCCAAGGCTATTAATTACTCCACAACTGGATGATAAGGCTCTATTGCTGAGGAAACCACTTATATATGTCATAAATATGGAGAAGTTGAACTATTACCTACTTAGACACATCATTCCTACTGACTAATATTCATAATACCGAAAGGTACTCTACAAGCTACCAGAAGATAAAGGTAATTCTCAATATCTCCCAGCTACAAAATCTGTGACCTACAACAGTGACCTGCCTGTAAGATATACTAGTACAATATTGGCACAAAAATCACTTTCTGATCAGATTTAAGGACCACTCTATGAGATGAAACCCAGACCTGACTCTGCTTAAGCGGCCAAGAACCTGAAACTAGGTAGATCATGGGCTTAGTGGAAAACCTAATACTATTATTTTGAAGAAGTAATATAGTGATAAAATGACTCCTAACAATATTCTACTATGCCTGTAGATCAGTGCCTAGCTTAGAACTTATCAGGGAAACTTCCTCTTGCAGTAGAAGGGATCTAACACAGACACCCACAGCTGGAAAAATGTGTGGAGAGTGTGGGACTTTGTAGCACTCAGTCCCAAATGGGATGCCTTTATCCTTCCCCTCAAGGCTCAGGGATATGTATGCAGAAGAGGAGGTGGAAAGATTTTAATAGCCAGAGGTGGTGGATGACTCCAACGAAACAGTGTTTTCCAGGCACAATAGAGCAGATGCACATGTGGGCTCACAGAGACTGTTCCTGATTCTAGGAACCTTTTTTGGGTTTCTATTACTTTCTGGAGTGCTATCACTATTGTCTTCTGTAGAATGAAACGTGTTATTAAAATGCATATTTCTGTTTTTTAGATACTTCTTCCTCGGTGTCAAGAGAAGTTATTATGGTAGGATCTTGACTATATCATGTCAGTGCCCCATGGCGAGAATGCTCTTATATAATGAGACTTCTTCTATGATGTCTTGAGATGAATGTGTTCTGTGGTCTGAACCTCTTTCTTAACAGTGTCCATTTATGAAATTTATGTACTAGAGAATACTTTGGATTCTTAATTGTAAAGAACAATGCTCATCCTATGTGTGTCAAAGTTACAAAAGGAGAGACTTGTTGGGTGTTATAATCCAAGTTCTGTAGTAGTTTAAGCCTCTTTAGGAAATGATTTGGGTACATATGCCAAAGAGTATTTTGAGTAGATGTCCTCTGAAAACCTAGTAGGCACCATAGTCATCATTGCAACCACTAAAGAGAGCTGATGACTGTATGCATGCCGGTGAAGTTGCACGGCTATAATTTCATATGCATTACTAAAGAAGAAAGGCAGTGTGCTGTGGGAACCTTTGAACTCATCTACCTCAAAACGTGCTTTATTGACCTCTGACTAACCAAGATCTCCATGAGTATCTTCCTTTGCTTAAAGATTTATTTTTATAGACCTACCGAGTGTTATACTCTCTCCATTCCTTAGTTTTTGAAGAGCTGAAACTTTGTTTTATCATTTTACATAAACATCACTGAAATTCATTGCATCTTTTTGTTTCTGGCAGTATTGTTAACTACATTTCTCATAGTGACATTTTATTTATCATTTCATTAAATTATTTATTTATTAAAATGTTTATTTTAATATGTTTTTAAAAATAACATATTATTAAATTATTCAATATTATTAAAATATATAAGAATATGTTATATTCATATAACATATTCTGATTAGACTCTGCTACACTCTATTATCTCCCTCAACATCTCTTGTGCTTCCTCCATCCATAACAGTATCTTTCCCAGAGTTTTGATTTGGTTTGGTTTTAATTTAACCAGAGCCATCTTTGGATCGAAACTATCCATAGGTGCTTGGTGAGGTCATTAGAGGCTACACAACTGAAGGCAATAGCAGCTCCTCTCCAGAAATCTGTCAGTAGCAAATAGTTCATCAGTGTGAGTCCTCTAGAGTCCATCTATGGCTGGCTGCTGACAGGGTTGTTCTTATATAAACTCAGTGCAGACATCTGCAGCTATAGTGAATTTGTCATCTTAATGGCTATGTCTGTTCAGATGATAGCATTTCATGGCTCTTCTCTCTATTTTCTTACTTTCTACTGTCTTCCAAGATGCTCTTTGGACCTTAGATGGTATAAATAAATATCTTGTTCAGGGCTGAGCACACAGCCCTCACCTATTTATTCTTAGCACCTTGTGTAGCCATGGGTCTCCATGTATTTACTACCATGATTCACTCCAAAGAGAGCTTCTCTGATTAAGGCTAAGAGTAGTATTTGTGTAAAATAAATTAATACTTAGAAGGTGGTTTAAGGCTAGAAAAAACTCATAGCATTTTCTTTATCTTTTCCTCTAGCAATTTCAAATTTTTGATTGATTTGAAGTGATTTTTGTGTAGAGCAAGAAATACAAATCAAGTTTCTTTCTTTCTTTTTTGCATGTGGTTAATCTGCCTTTTCTCCAATGTATGTTTTTAACACTGTGATGGTTTGTATATGCTTGGCACAGGGAGTGGCACTATTAGGAGGTATGGCCTTGTTGGAGTAGGTGTGTCACTGTGGGTGTGGACTTAAGACCCCCATCTTAGCTGCCTGGAAGTCAATCTTCTCTTAGAAATCTGCAGATGAAGATGTAGAACTCTCAACTCTTCCTGCACCATGCCTGCCTGGATGCTGCCATGCTCGTGCCTTAGTTATTATGGACTGAACTTCTGAACCTATAGGCCAGCCCCAATTAAATGTTGTCCTTATAAGAGTTGCCTTGGTCATGGCATCTGTTCACAGCAGTAAGTAAGACAGACACTTTTTTTTTGAAAGTCAGTAGGACATAACTGTGTGAGTTTATTGTGGTTATCTCTCACTCCCTTGGGCTACCTGATATGTTCGACTGTGCTGTTTTGGAGTATATTTTGTCATCTAGACACAGCTGGTATTGTGCTTTCTGCTCCAGGATGCTTTGACTATTCTGGAGCTTTTGTGCTTCCACATAAATGGTAGGAATGTTTCCCTAGTGATGGGGAATGGAATTGGAATTTGATGGGAAAAATGCTCAAAATATAGACATAGGCAAGGGCTTTTGGAAAAAGCCTCTAAACCTTGGAAAACAATAGCGAGAGTTGACAAATGGTATTGCTTGTACTTATGAGCATCTGATCATCAAGGGGAACAATGAACAGAGCCACAGATGAGAGAAAACTTCTTCCCTGTTATATATGCCTGTCAGGAGATTAATAACCGTAACAACTCAAAGAGTATTAAATGCCCAAACACCCCAAGTCCTCCAACTAAAAAACTGATCAAGATAAGTGGAGAGTTCCTCAGGATGATGTATAAATAAATGGATGAAAAATGTTCAGTATCTTTAGCCATCAAGAAATGCAAATCAGAAAAGTATGGAGATTCTGTCTCACCCCAGGCAGAATTGGACCGTGTGTGAGGTCCCAGATGGAGGAGTTGGAGAAGGGATTGAAGGAGATGAGGGAGTTTGCAGCCCCATGGAGGGAGCAATAGTGTCATCTGGCCTGACCTCCTGATGCTTCCGGAGACTGGATCAACAACCAAAGAATACACATGGAGGGACCCATGGTGCTAGCCACATATGTGGCAAAGGAGGGTCTTGTTAGCCATCAGGGGGAGGAGAGGCCCTTGGGCCTGAGGGTGTTAGATGCCCCAGTATAGGGGAATGCCAAGGAGGGAAGATGAGAGTGGGTGGGTGGGTGGGTGCGGGAGCACCTTCATAGAGGCGGGGGAGTGGGCAGGGGATGGGGGTTCCAAAGGGGAAATCTGGAAAGGGGGAAATATTTGAAATATAAATAAAGTATCAAAGAAACAAAACAAAACCAAAAAAACCAACCAACCAACCAACCAAACAAACAAACAAACAAAAAAAAAAAAAAAAAAAAAAAAAAAAAAAGAAAAGAGAAGAGCAACATGAACAGCAAGCACCACCCATGCTATTGAGGAGGACCTGGGAATGGAATTCTCATAGAAGTCTGGTAAGAGTGTAATATACTGCAGCCACTATGGAAATCAATATGAAAGTGCTTCAAAAACCTAAAGGTAAAACTATTGGTTGGTTAACTAGACAAGTCCCGGTATATACCCAAAGGGACGAAAGTCAGCATGCCACAAAGATCTTGTATTGTATTGTGGTGCTGTTTACAATAGCCTACATGGAGAACCAGTCTAGATGCCCACCAACAGATACATTGATAAAGAAAATGTGATACATATGCACAATGGAATTTTATTCAGCTATAAAAAGGAATGAACTCATATTATTTTCAGGAAAATGAATGGGACTGGAGATGATTGTATTAAGAGAACCAAGCCAGGATCAGTAAGACAAATATTTTTTCTTTTTCTGTCGCATGTGAATCATGTGTGAGCATGCATGTCTTTGTGTGAGTGTGCGTGTGTGAGTGTGTGTGTGTGTGTGTATATGTACACATGTGTATAATAATGTAGTCAGGGAAAAAGAAAGGGAACTGTTGGAAAGTTCAGGAGAGGGTAATGGGGAGTAAACATGGTCAAAGTACATGATCTACTCAAAATGAAATGTCCTTATGGATCCCCTCATGATGCATAATGCAGTGAATGGACGCTAATAAAAGCCTATAAAATATAGGTTTTTATATTTTATGACATATAAACTGAACATGTAGTCCAAACATGTATTTTACTGTAGCTATGTATTTGATTATTTAGCTGATTACTTCTAGGGACTTGAAATTCGTCAAGAAAAGACAGATTATTTTTAAATATTGTTTAAATATTGTTTAGTCTGTATGTGAATTTAATTCTATGTGAATTAAAGTACTAGGAGATGAATATTTATATAATATTGGGTTTTGAGTCAACATATTTGAATTTGAAACAATTAGATAAGATTGATGATATACTTCTGTATTAGTCAGGGTTCTCTAGAGTCCAGAACTTATGGGTAGTCTCTATATAGTAAGGGAATTTGTTGATGACTTACAGTCTGTAGTCCAACTCCCCAACAATGGTCAGCAGCAGCTGTGAATGAAAGTCTGAGGATCTAGCAGTTGCTCAGTCCCACAAGGCATGCAGAGTGAATCTTTCTTCTTCCAATGTCCTTATGTAGGTCTCCAGCAGAAGGTGTGGCCCAGATTAAAGGTGTGTACCACCACGCCTAGATCTGGGACTTACTGTGTCCCAGGCTGACCTTGAACTCAGAGATCTCCTTGCCTCAGTCTCCTGAGATTAAGGGCATGTACTACTTTGCCTGAGTCTAAGCTTTTCATGGCCACTATGCCTCAAGATCTCCATGCCAAGATCCAGGTCAGAAACTTGTGTCTTCCAGCCTCAAGATCTAGATCACAGGTTAGCTTTCTAATTCCAGATATAGTCAAATTAACAATCAGTAATAGCCACTACAACATGAATGTATTTTAGACTTTGAATTTTATACATACTCCAACCACATAAAGTAAAAGAAAAATGAAATCTCAACCATTAGAATGGCTGTTATTTTTTTTAAAGGCCAAAAAAAAAAATAGGTGTCATTGAGGATGTAATTGTAGAAGTTGGAACTGTCGTGTACTGGTTGTGGAAATGTAGAATGGTCTAATCACTATAGAAAATGGGAAGCTCTTTAAAAAATTAAAGTAAAATCTTCCACATGATCTAACAGTTCCTCCTATTCTCAATGTATATGCAGAAGGGCTGAAAGCAGAGTCTTGAAGTAGCATCTGTAAACTACATTTTTTAGGAACATTTTGCATGACAACAATGGACTGAGCACCCAAAATGTCTATCAACAAATGAACAGATAAACTAGGCATGGTGTATTAGTGCTATGTACAGTGAAAGACACTCTGCCATATGCTACGTCATGAAAAAATACTTAGGATACTATAGTAGGTGAAATAAACCAGTTGTAAAAGAATAAATTTCCCACACAGAAGGTATGTAGTGTTCTAAAATTTATGGAAGCAAAACATACAGTGGTAATTGCTGGGGACTGCAAGGAGAGGAGAATGCGCAATGATTCACAGTGAACACTGAGCTCCAATTTAGCAAGATGAAAAGAGATTTATGGTGGAGGTGCCTTAGTTTTGTTTTGTTTTTTTAATCTTTTTTTTTTTGATACTTTATTTACATTTCCAATGTTTCCCCCTTTCTAGGTCTCCTCTTTGGAAACCCCCTTCCCCTCCCCCTCCCCTACCTCTATGAGGGTATTCCCCCTCCCACCCACCTGCCCACCCACTTTCGTATTCCCCCCTTGACATTCCCGTTTACTGGGGCCTCTAACACCCTCAGGCCCAAGGGTATCTCCTCCCCCTGATTGCCAACAAGACCCTCCTCTGCC
>CM052702.1:715942-779398 GCA_028551405.1 Uromys caudimaculatus
AGAAAAATGGACATAATACTACCTGAGGACCCAGCTATACCACTCCTGGGCATATACCCAGAAGATGTTCCAACATGTAATAAAGACACATGCTCTACTATGTTCATAGCAGCCATATTTATAATAGCCAGAAGCTGGAAACAACCCAGATGTCCCTCATCAGAGGAATGGATACAGAAAATGTGGTACATTTACACAGTGGAGTACTACTCAGCTATTAAAAACAATGACTTAATGAAATTCGCAGGCAAATGTATGGAACTTGAAAATATCATCCTGAGTGAGGTAATTCAGTCACAAAAGAATGAACATGGTATGTACTCACTGATAAGTGGATATTAGCCCAGAAGTCCAGAATACCCAAGTTTCACTTTACAGTAACTGCTGGACTGAGAGTGAGGTCCCAGATGGAGGAGTAGGAGAAGGGACTGAAGGAGCTGAGGGAGTGGCAGCTCATGGAGGGAGTAACAGTGTCAACTGACCCCCCCCCCCCCGTGCCTTAGTTTTAATTGTCAGAATCACCTGGGTAGGGAGAGTCTCAATGAAGGATTGTCTGGATTGGGTTAGCCTAGAGATTATCTTGATCAATTGAGGTAGGAAGACCCTGTCTACTCTGAGTGGTACCATTCCCTAGAAAGGAAATTCTGACCTACAGAAAAATAGAGAAATCCAACTGAACACTAGCATATGCACATTAATCCATTGTTCTCTACTCTTGACTGCAGATGTGAGGCGGTCAGTTGCTTCAGGGTCCTGGCCCTCTGACTTCCCTGTGATGAGGAACTGCAATCTGGAATTGTGATCCAATCAGCCCTCTCAACCTTATGCTGCATTTGTCAGGGCATTTTATCACAGCAACTAAAAAGGCAACTAACAGTCAAGATGGTAACCGTTGTATTCAATGTTTCACAGTGCCCACAAAATATTAACAGAATATGAATAGGATGCTCACAGTCAAGAGCACTGTTCATAGCCAGACTCACTCAGAAGAGTTATTGCTAGTCCTCTATTGCTATTGGCCAAATGAACTTTGGCAAATTTGTTTAGGTGTCTGTACCAAACTATTCTCATTTCAGTCCTTCTTTGAAACTCAGTGAAATGATATCTTTGAAATAGCTTGGATAGTTCATTGAATTAAGTAACTGTTCAATGAATATTGCTTGCTACTTATATCACAGGCCCAAAGATGGGGAGATATAGATTTCTAGGATTCATACATAAGAGCTCCAAAGAATCAATGTAAAAAAAGATACAAATCCTTATGTTTTATAGATAATTGAAGAAATTTTCCTCTCCTTACATAGTCCATGCTGGCCTCAATGTTCATGCAGCTTCCAGGATGGTCTAGAATTGTGAACCTCTTTCCTCAGACTTCTTATTGCTCAAATTACAGGCATACACCACTATACCTGCCCTTATTCTTTGTTATTATATTTTAATATCATACTTGCAGGAATGGAAATAAGGGCCTTGCACATGTTAGGAAAGTTCTCTACCACTGAACTACCCTATCAGATATGCTGAATATTTCTCATGTCAAAAAGGGAAGACTTTGGGGAGATAGCTTAAACAACTGAAGACTTTTGAAAGGCCAATTAAAGAAGTCAATTCTTAGGGAAACTAAGAGTGGAGAGGATGTAGGCTCCCAGTGGCGGTGGAGAAGTCACAGTAGTCTCTCCATGTCAGTCTCCCTTATTATTGTGATGGTCTCCTCTGATTTAATATCTGTCTCATTTCTTCACATCTAATAAATCACTACCCCTCTTTCTGATTTATCTACACTGTAGCTTTTTGTTAAACACTTGATTTGTCCTTCCTTGTAGCAGCAGTGTGTTCATGAGGACAGCTGGCTGCAGGGCCTAAGGAATCTTAGAGAATCTTCCAGATTTGCTTTCCACATTGAACTGTCTGTTTTTTCTTCATTTACCCAAATCAGATTATTAGAGGTCAATTCTGACAGGAATGTCCTATTTCTTGGCAAGAATTGCATTTGACTTTCTTTTGGGTAAAGCTTTTGGTGTCTGCCATCTCGATGCTCATGGATCATGTGGCTTTCATCTGTCATGTGACCAGCAGCATGCCAATTATCTATGACTTGGGTGTTATTTTCTGTGTGAAACAAAGCTGGAAGACCTGGGGTTCCTTCTTCAGAGGCTGTGTTTCTACTTTTAGAATATTTATTTTATCAGTCATTACTGCAATTGCCAGATTGTTGGATTTTTTCCCATTAAAAGTCTGTCAACATTATCTTTTTATGTCTGCCTTGCATAGTTCATTCTTACTTCTTTATATCACGTTGTCCGAAAGCTGCTAATTGGTTATCAGGCCTTAGTCTGTTAAACAGAGTAAGATAAAGGTCTAAAGAGGCACTAAGATCCCCAGTGAGGAAAATCACAGTGCCATGCTTGATTGACAGAAGGTTGGTGAGCTCTGCCATGAGGTAGTCTGGTGTTTTGTTTTTCTAACTTTTTAATAAAATACACTATTTAGCTTGGAGGCTTTGTGGGTACTAATGTTTGTGTCTGAATTCTGGGAGTGTGAGGTGGCTGAGTGCAACTGTTAGGTAGAGGAGTCTCTTGCTCATCTGAGCAGCTGCACCTTTATTCAGTCTTCCATGTTGCTTTATGTGGTTGCATTCCTTCCTCCTCCAAGTGTCTTAACCTGTAACGTTTCTTTTTCAGTAGAAAAATAAACTACATTTGCTTGTTATCTTTCAGCTAAGGTGGGGCTGTCTTGGGGGGGACAATTAAAAGTAATATGAAGCTACAGCATTAAAGTAAAATGATCTTTTTATGCAAATACCTAGCTTACGAGTTTTAGCCATCTGCTTTTAATTGAGCTTGTAGCCTATTAGCCTCGTTGTCTTAGAGAAGACCGAATGGCTAGGTACCTGCCAGAGAGCTCAAAATAAGCAGGAATCCACATGACGTATGTCCAAAGAAATTACTCAGATGAGAAATGGTGTTCCTGTTTTTGCATGGAAGATGAGCCTGAAATCAAGAGCAACTGCAGGCGGCTTCAGAGACAAACGGTGAAAGATGAACCCACAGGTGTTCACGCAGGAAGACATGGTGCGTTCATAGCAATGTGTTATTTCTGTTGATTCTTATTTATTGTGAACTGAACTCGGAAGAAAGACCAAACAAAGATGAATAAAGCATTCTTCCTCTCACCTCTTTCTAGGGAAAAACTAAGACTCCATGACTTGCAGAGGAGGATTCTTCATGAGAATGTCTCCAATGAGTTTTGTACTTGATGTGCTGGCCCATGGTGAGATGCTGGGACAAGGCAGTCAACAGGAAACCAAGCCTCAGGAAGAGGCTGGAGTACTAGCTTCTGTTCAAGCCATGCCATATGCACAGTCTGACAATGTACAGATTGGCAGAAGTAGAGTTATTGGTCTGATTGCAGAGACTCGACAGTAATGAATCTGTCGAAAATGGGAATTTGTTCTGCTGAGTTCTCTCTTTTATGCCCACCACAAACAACATGAGATCCCTAGAGTTGGATGGACCTGGAAGGTGCAGGGCCTGCCTTTTAGAAAATGACAGGTGAGGCTCAGAGGGAGAAATAAGTTAACTGAGGTATCCCATTGAGTGCATGGCCCACTAAGGATAAGATATCACATCTCATTTTAATGTACTGTTCAGGGCTATTCATATGAAGTAGCTGTCAAATTAGAACTCATTTTTACAAGGCATCACTGGAACAACTCTTACAATGTTTGTTACTGTTTCCCAAGGCAGAATTAATTGGCTTATTGTTTCATCTGTCTTCCCGACCCCTGTTCTCGCCCTTGGGCAGCCTTGGTGGTTCTTTTCATACCTGGGCATAGGATTATGAGAGATCCCTCTTCCTGCACATTTTGTAAATTGATCAGAGATTATACATATCAACAATATACACTGTTGTTGGACTAGAGCAGTGGTTCTCAACCTTCCTAATGCTGCAACCCTTTAATACAATTCCTCGTGTGCGGAGATCCCCAACCATAAAATTATTTTTGTTGCTACTTCATAACTGTAATTTTTGCTACTGTTTTGAATCATAATGTAAATATCGGATATGCAGATGGTCTTAGGCAACCCTTATGAAAGGGTCATTTGACCCCTTCATAGGAGTCACAACCCACAGGTTAAGAAACACTGGGCTAGAGGCTTCCTTGTGTCAGGTGAAAAGAAATGTGATTTTGTATTCATTGCGTGTTAATGACCCAAAGCTGTGACTGAAACATCTGGACTGTCGTCCCACTTCTGCATTAATTAGTACTGTGTTCTGGGTCTTAATCTTCTCATCAGACCAAAGAAAGTTTCACTTGAACAATCTCCAAGGTCCATACAAGTTTAAATATTATAATATTCTAAATCGAGAAAGTTATAGAAACTTCAGTTTATATTCATCACAAGCCTGTAATGGGCTGAATTTTTAAAAATGCATGTCTACTTTGTCACTCACAAAGTAAGTATTTGATCCTGAATCTTACACTGGCTTTTATATTTTGAGCGCAGTGAGGTTGGGGACATGACTCAGTCAGTAAATCACCTGCTGTGCAAGCATGCGGGTTTGGGTCTGGTTCCTCAGTCCCTGTGTAAAATCCAGGCAAGGTGCTACATGTTCGTAACCCCAGCTCTATTAAGGCAGAGACAGGCAGGTATCTGTAGCTCATTGGTCAGCAAGTCTAGCCCAGTTGGTGAACTCCCAGTTCAATGAGAAGACTTAGCTCAAAAAATAATGTGGATGGAGCTGGGGAGATGTCTTTGTGGTTAAAAGCACCAAGTGCTCTTCCAGAGAACCCAGAATGAATACCCAGCACCTACATAATGGCTCAGAACTACCCGTAATTCCAATACTAGGGGATATGACATCTTCTTACTTCTAAGGGCACTGCATACAGATGGTGCACAAATATACACGCAGGCAAAATATCCATATAGATACAACTAAAAGTGGAGAGTGCTCAAGGACAGCACTTCTGGCCTCATACACACTTACACACATGTGCACACAGCTACATGGACTTGTATTCTCTCTTTCTCTTTTCTCCCACTGCATCTACCTTTATATATGCATTGTAGCCACACTGAGCTCAGATTCCGTCTGCAAAGTGATAGACTGCCCAGCTGATCTGTTTCTGCATGTGTCCTTTTCTCTGTCTCACATCTTTTCTACTATGCCTTGACATGGAGTGCTTCCAATTACTGAGGTTCAACTCAAGCACCACACCTTTAGAAACATCCTAGAGCCATCTCAGTTTTCAGTCAAATCAATGTATTGATCACCTGTAGCATGCAAAGCATCCTATAAGCAACTGAGGACAGGCACAGCTCTAGCTGACAGCTTAGTAATGCATTAACTACCTTTGTGCCACTTTGCTCACCCGAAATAGACAACTTACAAGGAACACGGCTTATCTGGACTCGTGATTTCAGAAAGCGTAATCCAAGATCACATGGCTCCATGTTTCCAGGCTAATTGGTAGAATATAATGGCAGAGGCTGTTCATTTCATACCAGTTGGGAAGCAAATCGATCAAAAGCAGAAAGAGGGCAGGGCATGATAAAGCCCCAAAGACATATTTCTAATGACTTAATTCTAACTAGGTCCACTCCATCACTTCCCCTCTCCCACTGTTGCCTTCACACTGCGAGTCCATCAAGGATTCATCCCTCTTTGGGTTAGAGTCCCAGCGATCTAATCATCTCTCACTGACACACTCAGAGGTGTGCACCACTAATTTTGTAGGCATTTCACAAATCAAGGTGACAATTAAGATTAAAAGCCATAGCAAGGGAGACTGATATGAAACAAGTACAATAATAAAAAGAATGCAAGGGGACTGGGCATGGTGATAAACATAATTACAGTACCTGGGAGGCTGAGGTAGCAGGATCATGAGTTCAAGATCATCCAGAGCAAGTTTGAGGTCACTTGAGCTACAAATCCAAAAGCTGTCTCAAAAGAATAAGTAAATAAGTAGAAAAATAAAGTAAATAAGATAAAGTAACAATGCAAAGTGGTATAAGAGGAAATCCCTTAATGCCCATGGAAGCCCAAGGGAACCAAACTCAGTCCCACAGTTCTTTATTGCATACTCTTACCATTAAACCAATTCCATCGTATCCTTAGTAGTATTAGAATTGTAGATCTACATTTCTACCTGTTCTTGTGGTCTATGTGATCTAACATGGTAGCAATGGGTCACATTTGATAATGTAAGTATTAACAATAAAATTAACTTTTTGTTTGAGGTCTTGCTTCTGTTATGCTATCAATTCATCCTCACAGGGACTCTTCTCTGTTATCCAGTTGTTGCCCTGTGTCATGAAGACCCTGCAGCTTTGGATATGTAGGACTGACACACGTGCACTCCAGCACTTCACAGATGGGGTAGATGTTAGGGTGGGCCAACTCAGAGCCCTGGATCTGGGCCTGGGTGGAAGCTGAGTTGGTCAGCCTGCCAGCTCTCCTGGGCCTGTGCCACTGGGACCAGCTCTCTCACTTGGCCCAGTCAAGGGGCATGGCCAGCTCTCCTGACTGTCTCAGGTGGCAGTGAGGAAGGGCCTCAAACCAGATCAATGAGTCATTGCAATGAACATTTGCAAGTAAAGCTGTTTGGGCAAAAGGGTGTACTGTGTGACACACAGAGACACACTGCAGCTTTCACGGTGAGATGTTGATGTTTTTTATTGTTGTTATTTATTTATATTTTAATTTTTGGTTTTTTTTTTTTTTATTGGGAGAGGTTGCAGGGGCAGAGGTGAAGGGACAAAAGATGAATGGGATTGGGGTACATGATGGGAAAATTTCAAAGAATCAATTAAAAAATTAAAAAATAACATTTGATTGTTCTGTCACAATCTTTACAGAAGAGTTTAGAATCTGAATGTTGCCAGTGGCTGCCATAACCCATCCACCACTGCAGAAAGTTGCAACAGTGTTGCTCTGACTGGGAGCTCTCGGTCTCTTGGTGTCCATAAGGCTGCCATCTTTACTAAGCAGCAGCTGTGAGAACAAGACTGCTGAAGTTGGGTCTGCTTTTGGCTCAGGAGCAGCGTGGATAGTGTGTGAAAAACCCTCACAGAGTGAGAAGACAGAAATGGTAGAGGGAGAGCAGGACCTTTTGCTTTTATTCTGAATGGCTGGGAAAGTTGAACTGTAATGAGCCAAAGAGCCAGGGGAGGAGACTCCTGACATTTTAAATGTTAGTGTGGTGCTATGTTGAGAACAGACTATGGGACCCAAGAAGGAGATCAGAACCTGGGCTTCATAGCAAACGAGAACCGAGGCTTGAGTGGGTGGGTGGGGTCTCCATGCTTCGAATGCACCGTGAGGGAAAGGGGAGTCAAGAATGAGCCCAAGGATTCTGAGCTGGGTAGATGGAAGAACGGACAGACTTCACATTCGATGAGATAAGGAGGATGCTGGGTGCTGCACATTGATGAAACTCAGCGGACTGGTCGGACCATGTCCTGCTTCTGAGAAGCTCAGAGGCCAGCTGTGTGCACAAAGCAGATGTGGGTCTGTGCTGTTAGGGATACTTCTAGAAAGAACAACGTTCTTTATCAAAATGACAATTTCATTATCAAAATAACAATTCTGGGGCTTGAGCAATGGCTCAGTGGTTAAGAAAGCTTACTGTTCTCAGAGAGAACCTGGATTTCATTCCCAGCAGCCAAGTGGTGGCTCACAATCATCTGTAGTGCCAGTTGCAGGGGATCTGAAAACCTCGTCTGACCACCTGAGGTACCAAGAACACACACAGTATGCCAGACAAAACTCTCATACACATAAAAACAAACAAGTCCCCAAAACTAACATTTCTGAGTTTGAGGTTGCAGGATCAGTCCTGGTGAGCAATTTGTGTATAGGGAGGAGAAAAAAAAAATGAAGAAGAGATCTGAGATTCCGAGTGGTCAAAGAATGCATATCAACTAAATGAGATTAGTTAGTTCATTCAAAATCATGTGGAAGAAAGCATTTAAGAAAACGCCCCAAATTTCTCCCTAGCAGATATTGTGAGTGTCCTGGAGTTGTTATGACAGCTTATCACCGTTAAGATGCTTGCAACAATGTGAATTTACTACATTTGTTGATTTTGGGTTTGTTTGTAGGTGAGTCTGACAAGTCTTTCTGGGCTCAAGTCAACATGTAGGCTGGCCCACATTTCTGGTGGGTGTAGATAGAATCCCTTTTTCTCTCACAGAATCACTCAGTCTAACTCTCCAGGTGATCTTCTTGGTTCTGAATTATGTGGTGATTACACCAGGCCCAGAATGGTAATCCAGGATAATCTCCAAATCTCAAGGTAGTTAGTTGATTAGCAACGTTAATTCCAAGTTCATTCCTCTTTGCCATGTAGTGTAATATGTGCGCAAGGTACAGGGATTAGTTGTGGGTAGCCATGGGGGTGAATGTCTTGAATATTTTATTCTTTTTGTGCCAAAGGATCAGTATACAATAATAAAAATGATTGAGAGGATGTCTAGAGTACACCCAAATCCCAATTAGACATCCTCTCTATCACTTTTATTATTGTTTATTGATTGTCTGGAGCTAGAAGCAGAAAAAAGAAGGCTGAAAAATGCTAAGCAGGAGAGGAACATAGAAGACCCCACGTTTATACAAAGTTGTGCACACATTTTGCTTTTAATTAACCTTCAGAATATTTATGGTTTGTGTAAGAACAAACCCATATTTAGAAGATTGTGCTGGAGGGTGTGTGAATGCGAGTGTGCATGTGTGTGGCTGTGTGATTGTATCATATAAATTTGTATTGGTTATAAATCTTATATAAAAATCACATAAAATGACTATTGGAATTTGTTCTCCGCTATTTTCAGGATTTATCTTTTGGGTTTTATGTATATCTTATATTTACAACTGCCATATCTTTTGAAACTGCAGTTTGTATAATGCCAATTCCCTGTGGGTCAAAGGCTAGAATATTTGAAGTTGAGACCAACCGGAGTGACTAGCAAATTTGTTTCATCCGGGAAGTGCTAAATTTTATTCTGTAATTTCTCTTCCAGCTGACTACATGACCATTTTCATCCTTTCAAGCTAAGACAAGTCCAGCTGGATAGCTTCCTGACTGACCTCACTGGGCATATTGGAAAGGCAGGAAAGCCTAGTGGTGAAAGAATGGTCTTTGGGACCAGAGCATTGGCATCCACTTTTGTTTTGATCACTACCAGATGCAGGCTGTTGGCAAGTTATTCACCTGTATAATCATTTTCTGTAAAATCAGTGAAACATTGATTTCATAGAGCTGTTCAAAAGTTTATATTGAAGTAAGGAGTAGATCAAGTCATTGTGTTCAGGGAATAGAAAGGCCAATGGCTGGGACATTTGGTGAGTGACAGCCATAAGTTCTGAAAGGTCAACAGGAGCTGGGCCATGCAGGGCTCTGATAGTCTTGGCAAAGAGCTTGGACCAGAGACAAGAAGAACACTGTTAAACTCCAGGCTATGGGTATGAAAAGTGATCTGGGCTTTATAGAGACCTAGTGTGTTTAAGATTTGATAGTGTTTTTCTGTTCTTGTTTGTTTGTTTTCCATGTTGGGGAAAGGAAGGCACATGTTCAGGGTGTTCCATGTTTCTGACTTGGGAGCTGGAAAGTAGCAGTAACTATTCAGTGAGATTCAGGGTACCAAACAAGGAGGCTCAGACAAAGATGTCATCATGAATACAGCTTTAGGTTCCTAGGAGCTACTCAATTACAGGTACATATATAAAGATGGTCATGTGGATCTGTGTCTTAGCAGAGTCTTGGCTAAATATATTAGTTTGCGAATCAGCAAAAGATCTGGGTGGTTGACAGACGAAACAAGCATTCAGTTAGAGTAAAATAGTAGATCAACCTGACATCTTCCCTCTCCCTAGCTCTTCTTTTTATCTCTCTGCTAAAGTACACAGAAAGTGGCCATAGGAAACCAACCAAAGAAGCTAGTGTGCTTCATATATATATATATATATATATATATATATATATATATATATATATATATATATGAATGAAACTAAGCCACACACCTGCATTACGTTCAGATTTGAGGTCCATATTCATTCTGCCTATATTGTGTGGGAATCCTAAACTAATAGAAATTTAGAGATGATCAAAGAACCTCCCAAGATGTAGCAGAAACATATTAAAAGAAAAAAGAAGATACTTAATTCCAACAAAACTTTCTAGGAAAACTGAATCCTTCACAAGCAGATGAATTCAAAATAAAAAGCTTACAGACCACAGGAGAAGATGTCCCACCACAAGAGAAGTCAATTGATCCAGGAGCTTAATGATTCTGGAGTACAAACTTTACCCCTCACTGCCTTGATCTGTGTTCATAGCACTGGGCCTTTGGGCAGCTGATGTAATATTAAGCTTTGCCCGTAGAGGATGCTAGAGGAGACCTTCAGTGCTCAGTGGAGAAGCCGATTCTTCTTCCAGTTTTTTTCCCCCCTCCAGAACTCTGACAAGAACAAGAACTAGCTATTACCCATAAACCCTGCACACATGGCACTCTGGCTTGATGTCTTCAGCTAGGTCCAAAATGTTCCACAACTTCACAAAACAACACTAGCAGTTGGGGATGAAGTGTTCAAACACACAAGTCCTGGGCATATTTCACATTCAAACCACAACAGTGTCACACACCTGTAGTAGTCCCTGGGAGGTGGGGCAGGTATAGACAGTCAGGGAGGGCTGCTTTATGAGGCTCTCCCTCAAAAACAAATTGCTAGGCTATACATCAAATAAGTAACATTGTGTGTTTACACCACTTTAGATAGTATATGATTCATAAATAGATCTTTTCTCTGATCATAGTTCTGTGTCATTGTTAATACCAACTACCAGTTGAGTCAGTTGTAATTACTGAGGTGGGCATATTTTCTCCACCACCATCAGCTATGAATTCAAACCATAAGCTGATAGACTCTGAAGTTGCTTCTTGTCAGGAATTTGATCCCAGTAATGAAAAAAAATTAACCAGTATATCACCACACCAGCCTTAGATGTGCATTGTTAAAGCTAAGAACATTAAAAAAAAATGTTTATTTGCATTTAGAATCATTATTGTCTTGTCATAGGCAGGTCAATTTAACATGGAAAAGCAGGAAATGGGAAATATCTAAGCACTTTGTAACTCACACAGATAATTTAATTACACTTGAAGCTCAAGAGAACTAAAACAAACAAACAAACAAACAAACAAAAAAACTAGTAGAAATAACCAGAGAGTTTATCAAGGCTGTTGATATTGAAAGTGGGTATTTGTTTTTGTATATAATGCATTAAATTGGTTAAAAATGTACCTAAAATATCTTGTTCTTCAAAGTCATAAATCTATCAAAGTACCTGAAATTAAATTATCATAATATATGAGTTTTGAGAAAAATTATATTTAGTATATTTAAAGGCAATAGTAAATGAGAAATTATATCATATAGTTGGGTGCTCTGATGGCAACATTCACTGTCAACTGACTACATACAGAATCTGTTAAGGTTGAAAGAGTTACTCTGAAGTGGGCAGTATAATCCCGTGGGTTCTGGACAGAATGAAAATTAAAAAAAAGAAAAAAAAAAAAGGATAAAAAGAACGACCCAGGTACCAGCATTCATCTCTCTGGCTCCTACTACAGCTTCAGAATGACCAGCTGATTCATGCCCCTGCCTCCACACCAACAGCTGCTCTTGCAATCATGTTCTTCCCACCTAGGTGGACTCAAGCTGTAGGCCACAATAAACCCCAACTTCCTTAAGTTTACGTTGGCAGATATTTGCTTGCAGTGTAGCAAAAAGTAATTAGTACAGGCATGTAGACTCACTATTGAAAAATTTTTGCTTTTCTCAAGATCATTTATGAAATCAAAGTGAGCTCAATCTAAATCTCAGGTTTTCTCAGAATTTGACAAGCAGTTTCTAAAATTAACACAAATGAATCACATGCAAACACTAGAACGAGGGGAAAAATAAACATTAAAAAGAATAAACTTAGTCAATTATCAAAGCTTATTATAGTCAAAATAATTAACTTATGTTGGCAAAGCAATGCAGGTTGCAGCTTTATTGAGGTAAAAAGTATGGAATGGTTCATTTTAATTAAATTTTATAAAACGTTGTTATGTATGGGGTTAAAAAGAAGATAGCGTTTAAGAGAATGTGCAGGCTTTGAAAAGTGTCCATTTTCCTTCATTTACTAACCTGCAGAGGTTAGTCACCTAAGACCTGCAAGGCATGAATGTTTCCTGAAGTTTTATTGGTCTATTGACTAATTGATTGCCTAGGGTACTTAAGAATGTGTTAGCTTTCTTTGGTTCTGGGCATAAAGCATAGGCCTTATTTGTGCTAGGTAAGTACTATACCACTGAGTTATATTTCCAGCCCTAGCTGGGTTTTTTTTTTTTTTTTTTTATGTGACAAAAATACTTGTAATGATTAGCTTATTAGGAGGAAAGGCTTTGTCTCAGTTACTTTCTGTTGTGACAAAACACCAGAACCAAAGCGTTTGTTTGGGTTTACATTTTCAGATGGTTAAAGTCCATGATGGTGGAGTGAAAAAGCATCTGAAAGCTTACATCTTGATCTACAGCCACAAGGTGGGGAGAGAGGACAGGGACATAGATACTGGAAATTGTGTGAGACTTTTGAAATCTCAAAGTTCACCCCCCAGTGACACACCTCCTCCAACAAGGCCACACCTTTCAGTCCTTCCCAAGTACTTCCACCCTCTAATAACTAAGCACTCATATGAGTCCATGGGGGCCATTCCCATTTAAAGTACCATATTCCACAACCTGGCCCTCAAAGGCTCATCCTTATAATATAATGCAAAATGCATTTAGCATAACTTTAAAAGTCTCCACAGTCTTTCACAGTCTCAACACAGTTTAAAAATCCAAATAAAGCAAAATTATATACTTCCTATATATGATGGCACAGAAATACACATTACCATTTTGAGAGAGAGGAATGGAGGCACAGTGTGTCAATATTGGACCAAAGCAAGCTAAAATCAGCAGGACCAACTCCAAACCTCATAGCTCCATGCTGTTGTCAGAAAGCTTGTATGGTTCTACTCTTCTGGCTTTGCTGACTGAAATACACTTATTTCTCTTGGGCTGGTTCTATTCTTGAACACAGTTCTGGCAAATGTCTCATGACTCTGGTGTCCTCAGCATCTTACACTTTTGGAGTGTCTTAGTTACTTTTCTATTGCTGTTCTACGATACCATGACCAAGACACCTTACAAAATAAAGCATTTAATTTGGGGATCATGGTTCTTGACAATTAGAGTCTTCGATCATCTTGATGAGTATGTAGCAGCAGGTAAGGAGCCAAGGTACTAGAGCTGCAGCTGTTAGCTTATATCTTGATCCACAAGCATGAGGCAAAAAGAGCTAACTGGAAAGGGCCTGAGATTGGAAATGGGTGGGGTCTTGCCTTGAGCACACCCCTTTATTTCATTTTGTATTAGGTCTCTCCTTGATCTCCTTTTCTCTTTCAGCATAAACTTTGGCTGCAAAATTAAATTTCCTGGTGCTCTTTTTCTCTTCAAATTACACATTTTGTATTTCCTTTTGCCCCACTTTTTTTCTGTTGTAGACCTGTATAAGAGTGATCACTAATAACCATACAACAAAGTCAAACCAGTCTGTTTTGAAATCTCTTCCACTAAGGAAATTGTCCATTACTTTTAAATATAGCTTCAGGCAACAATTCTTAGGACAAAAGTAAAAAGCATCCACATCCTTTGTCAAATTATTACAAGAATGGTCTTTAGCACAGTTACTAATATTGTTTCCCCTCTGAAACCTCTTGATCTGTGCCTTTATAATCCACATGTTATAGTGTAGGACCACTTTCCAAGTCCAAAGTTTCAAGTCCCAAAGTTTCCCACATTCCTCCAAAAACCAGTATGGTCAGACCTGTCACTGCTTTAGCTCACTGCTTGGAGCCAACTTCTGCCTTAGTTATTTTTCTACTACTGTGATAAAACATGATGGCCAAGATAACTTATAAAAGGAAGTGTTTAATTTGACTTACAGTTTCAGAGGGATAGAGTCCATTATGTCAGAATGAAGAGATAAAGGAATAACTGAGAGCTCACATCTTGATCCACAACCACAAAGCAGAGGAAGACACAGAGAAAGCTAACTGGGAATGGCCTGGGATTTTGAAACCTCAGAGCCTGCTCTCAGTGACACCACCCCCTCTTCCAACAAAGCCACACCTCCTAAACCTTCCCAAACAGTTCTGCCAACTTGAGAACAAATATATGACCCTTTGGGGCCAGGCTCATTCAAACCACCAGAGTCTTCCGTATGGCTTATAGTTTCAGAGATTTCAGTCAGTGACCATTTATTTGGTCCTGAGGTGTTGACCTTTAATTGCACAGTAAATGATGATAGAAGAGAATAGTAGAAAAGTTCATTTTCCTTATGATAGCTAGGAAGCAAAAGATAGAGTAAGAGGAAAGGTCTAGGGTCTCTATGTCCTCTCCCAGGGCATATCCATAGTAATCCAACTCCTTCCCACTAGGCTCTGCTTTCTCCTAATAGTATCAAAGATTAACAATCAAACCTTTAATACCTGGCCTTTGGGGAGACATTCAGCCCAACCACAGCAAACACATAGGAGAAAAATTAAATGAGAATGAGTTAGAGAGTAAAATTTGTCACAACTATGGAGATACTGCCATGACTCCTGGGTTGCTGAAGCCAATTCTAGGAGTGGTCCAGCTATTTCTATATTAGATTTGTAGTTATCAATGGTTGCTGATAATTCCATGGTATTCGTATTTCATATCATGGGAACTCAAGTTCATAGACCTACATAATACATGTTTATTAATATAAATGTACACATTAATATATATGTTAATTTTAACAGATACCACAATTTGAGAATCATAGTAGAAAGTACCTATGACTTTTTTTCATGGTTGATTGAGGAAATTATAGCAAATGTTTAATTAGAGGTCATTTATCTGTTTTTCTGTGTGTGAATTCAGGGCCTTTTGTGTTCTAGGCAAGTACTCCACCTTTGAACTATTCCCAGCTCTTGTTTTTATGAGACAGAATCTCATTTGATAGCTCAGGCTACCCTTGAGCTTGTAATCTCTCTGCCCCAGCTTGACAAGTTTTGGGATTACAGATATGTGCGATCATGCCCAGCTAAACACCATTGATCTTGGGTGACTTCTGAAAGTGTAATACTGTATTGCACATGAAAGGGTGTGGTTGATAAACTTCTCCTTGCTTAAGTCCATGTTTTAATATGGTCTCATCATTAAAATTATAAACCAAAAGCTTACTTAGGTGTTTGTGGTTCTATAGGGATTTGAATGATGAGGCGTTACTAACAGGCACTGCCCAAAGGTTCAGACTTGTGTGAAGGTACTTCCTTGCAAATTAAGTGCATCAAATAAATTTTGACATAAAAGTAAGATTTTCAGTGGGGGTCAGAGAGATGGCTCAGTGAGTAAAAGCACTGGATGCTCTTCCAGAGGGCCCTGGTCAGTTACCCAAATGGTGGCTTTCAACTCTCTGTAACTTTAGTTCCAGAGGATCTGATGCTCTCTTTTGACTTTCTCTGGCACTGCATACATACAGTATCCACTCAGGCAATACACCCATAGACATATAAAAATAAGAAAGAATAAATAAATAAATAAATAAATAAATAAATAAATAAATAAATAAATCTTCAAGGAAAAAGTTGAATTGTTTCTAGAGTATATGAGCCTTTTGAACTCTCCCATGCCTGTTTCTCCAAAGCAGCAACAGAAAAAAGGTCACAGGTCAGAGGTCAGAGAGCGCTTGCCTTGGGCAGAGTTGGTCGGGAGGCCCCTGACCTCCTGATTGAGGCTGTTTCCAGAAGTCCAGCAGTCCCTGCATGTCAGAACAGCAACAGTCATGGCTGGAGAAAAAAAAATGCTTCAAATCCTGCTGTCCTCAGATGTGCCGAGTGAGAACTCTAAGCATATCTGACTGCTTTAAACCATAGAATTTTAGAACCCTCTACTACTAAAGCTGGATGAAATCTCAGAAGTTTCCAGTTTAACCTTTCCATTTTTCATCTATGGATCTATGGCAGGGATACTGAACACTGTGTCTAAAGGAACAATTGGCTCAAATCTTTCCTAATTTGTCTTGACAGTCATAACAGACAAACCAGTTGTGAGTAGAAAGATGTAGGAACATTTTCAAATAGGGTATTAACCTCTTGATACATTATTTCAAATATCAGTCATAAAAAGCCAAAGTTTAGAGACCCAGATTGTGTTTTATATCATCCTGAACATTTTAAATGCCTAGAATTGAATTTTAAATGCCAAATTTATGGGTATCACACAGTGACAGATATGTCTTAAACATACAAGGACTATGCTATTTATAACCTACAGATACCGTGAAAAACCTTATTTTCCTAACTGTAAAAATGTGGCAGCTAGGATGAAAGACAGGGCTTTGCTTGATTTATAAACTTTAAAATATTAAAATAAGGCATTTCCCAAACAAGACCTGCCTCCACGCATTTGATGAGTATTTATCTGACGGTGTGAGCTTCCTCTGCATAAATAGACTGCCTCCCATTACGATTAGACTGCTTTTTAAAGCACTCTGAAAATTGTCTCCTGCTATATCTGAGCAGTTCACCAGGTGGGGAGGTTTGCCAAGATGAAAATCTAAACTCTATGTACTTTTTCTGTTAAAAAGAAATGGAGAGAAACTTCCAGACACATGAGGCAAAAGAAGGCTCTCAGGGATGCTTTCAAATTTCTACCAGTTATCCTTTTTTTTTTTTTTTTTTTTTTTTTTTTGGTGGCACAGGGAATGGCAGAAATGAATGTGGCAGGGTCTAGTGGGGCTGAGAGAGTCATCAGACACTGAGACAAGGTTGACAATGAGTGGAAGAGAGGTAGTTTTCGTTTTTCATGGCAGTATCATGATTACCAACCAACCAGCTTAAGGAAGGTTTGATAATGCCTTTGAAGAGTGATTGATGTGGCTGAGCAATACAAGTCTCCCATGTCTCCCAAGTTCATGGACCTCTCTCCCTGACTGTAGTGGAGAAAATGGTCCCTGTCGGCCTGTAGGAAGTGGGATTATTAAGAAGTGTGGCCTTGTTGAAGTAGGAGGGGCTTTGTTAGAGAAAGTGCATCACTAAGAGCAGGCCTCGAGGTCTCAGGTGCTCAAGCCATGCCCAGTGTGGCAGTTTTTTTCCTGCTGCCTGTGAATCAAAATGTGGACCTCTCAGCTCCTTCTCCAGCACCAGGGCTGACTGCAAACCACCAAGCTTCCTACTATGATGATAATGGACAAAACCTCTCAAAATGTAAGCCAGTCCCAGCAAAATGTTTTCCTTTATAAAAGTTTCATGGTCATGGCATCTCCTCACAGCAATAGAAACACTAGCTAAGACAGTGAATGTTCCTGCTATCCTCAGTCCTGGGAGGGATGCCAACTGTGGAGAGTAGAGTCTTGGGACTAAGACTGGAAAGGACTGCATTGGATAGCTGGAGCCCTGTATCAGTTTCACTACCTGTAATATGATGTTTGCAGTGTACATCCTTATGGTTGCTACCTCCAGCCATGGGCAGCGTTAGGAGACAAGCAACTCCATCTGCATATCCTTCATGTCTTACCTTTTCTCTCCTCAGGTAGTTCTGCCTACAAGCACTGTCCTTAGACATGCACATACAGAGTTTTAAGTACTTTTTAGTCTATTTAAAGAATTTGAAATTATCTCAATTATATATGTGTGTGGGGGGGTATAGTATACAGCATTACAATGGTTGACTCTGATTTTCAACTTACAGGATCTATAGTCATTTGGGAGACAAACTTTTGGAGGCACCTGTGAAGGAGTTGCTAGACTGGATTAATCAAGGTGTGAAGACCTACCTGAAATTTTGGAGAATTGCTCAATGTGCTGGAGTCTGAACTGAAAGAAAGAAAGGAAGAAAGAAAGAAAGAAAGAAAGAAAGAAAGGAAGGAAGGAAGGAAGGAAGGAAGGAAGGAAGGAAGGAAGGAAGGAAGGGAGGAAGGAAGGGAGGAAGGAAGGAAGAAAGAAAAGAAGGAAGGAAGAAAGAAAAATAAATAAATAAACAAACAGCAACAAGAAGGACAAAGGAGACAAGTAAGATGTCTACATGAGTAAAGACACTTGCTGCAAAGCCCGCCAACCCGAGTTCAACCTCTAGAACTACATGGTGGAAGAAAAGAACTGACTCCTAAGGTTGTTCTCTGGCCTCCACATACATGCCATCCCAAATAAATAAATAAATGTTAGAAAATGAAAAGAGAAAGGGAACAGTCATCGTTCTCCCACTACTTTTTAAAATTATCTTTAATCTTTTTGTTTACAGTCCCCTCCTGTTCTGCCCTCCAATAGTTCCTCACCCCATTCCTCCTCCCCATCTCAAAGAAGATGTCCCCACCCCCACCCCTTCACCCCACCAGGCTTCCCCATTCCCTGGGGCCTTAAGTCTTTCAAGGGTTAGGTACATCTTCTCTCACTGAGGCCAGACCAGGCAGTCCTTTGCTGCACATGTGTTGGGGGCCTCGGACCAGCTAGTGTATGCTGCCTGGTTGGTGGCTCAGTGGTGGGTCTAGGTTAGTTGAGACTGCTGGTCTTTCTATGGGATCTCCCTCCTCTTCAACTGTTTCCAGCCTTTCCCTAATTCAACCACAGTAGTCTCCAACTTCAGACCATTGGTTGGGTGTAAGTATCTACTTCTATCTCAGTCAGCTACTTGTTGGGCCTCTTGGAGCACTGCCATGCTAGACTCCTGTTTGTAAGTACACTATAGCATCAGTTATAGTGTCAGACCTTGGAGCCTCTCCTTGAGCTGGATCCCAATTTGGGCCTGTCACTGAACCTCCTTTCCTTCAGTCTCTTCTCCAATTTTGTCCCTGCAGTTCTTTTAGACAGGGATAATTCTGGGTCAGAGTTTTTGACTGTGGGATGGCAACCCCAATCCTCCACTTGATGCCCTGTCTTTCTATTGGAGGTGGGTTCTACACATTCCCTCTCCCCATTGTTAGGCATTTCATCTAAGGTCCTTTGAGTCTTGAGATTCACCTTTCAAGACTCTGGTACATTCTAGAGTGTCCCCTTACCTCCCACCTCCCGAGATTGTATATTGCCATTCATTCTGTTCACTCCTGGTCCCCCCAAAAAAACATGATCCCCTTTTCCCCTGCCCCTCCCTCTCCCATCTCCCACCCAGTTCTCACCTTTCTAACTGAGGATGTACTATGATCAGTTGCCTCATGCCACCATGATAGATTGTATCCTTTATTAAACTGGGAGCCAAAGTAAGGCCTTTCTCCATTAAGTTGCTTCTTATCAGGTGTGGTCATGACCATGAGAAAAGTAATTAATATAAAAATTGGTATCAAGAGTGGGGTTGTTGCTGTGATAATCTTTGTGTCTCATAGACCTCTGGAACTGGCTCAAATGAGGAACATAGAAGAGTTTCAGATTTCAGATTAGAAGAACCTTAGAATGTTGCAGGCAGAATTTAATAAGCCATTCTCATGCCAGTTTGGAAGATCAGGTTGTGGTGGGAAGCACTGAAGGTGGAGGCCTGGTTCATGAAGTTTGAAGATTATACAGAAATCAGTTTGAGGTCATCTAGGTTTCATTTTGACAGAGTCTGGGCTGCATTTTGCCCATGTATTGAGACTTTGAATGGGGCTGAATTAGAAAGCAATGGACTAGTTTGATGGTGGGAAGCTCTAGAAAGTGTAATATTCATGCTGTGTCATGATTACAGCTCACTGCTCTAATTCAAATCTACATGTTTTTCATTTAGCATTTCAATGGTTAATGTTGATTGCCAACTTGACACAATCTATAATCTCCCAGGAGATATACTTCTAAGCATGTCTGTGAAGGAGTTTCTAGGTTGGATTTATTGAGGTGGGAAGATCCACTGGAAATGTGGGTGGCATCATTCCTTGGGCTTGTTGTCTGGCTCAAATAAAAAGAGGGGGCCAAGGATCAACATTCACGGTTTCTGTTTCCTGACCGCAGTTGCAGCCTAGCCAGTTGCCTCCCAGTCCTCTTGCCATGCCTGCCTTGCCGTGATAGATGTTATTCCATATTAACTGGAGTACAGGGTCACCCTTTCTTCCCTTAATTTACCTCTTGTCAGATGTTTGGGCACAGCAATGATAAGATGAACTAATAGAGGCATAATTCAATGCAAGCATATAAAGTGTAAGAAGGATCAAATTAAGGTAAATTCCCACAATAAACCTTTTTTTAACTCTTTTAAAATTCACAAATGTTTTTAAGTTGTACACATTTATGAGAGTATATTATAATATTGTAATTTATGTTTACACTAAATAAATAAACTAACATTTCTGTCATGAAATGATTTAGTTCTGGATAGAATCTGATATCTACATTAGGATGAACTTTGATGGCTTTATATTTGTATTTACTGGGAGAATTTATAAGACAGATTGTGCGTTGTCAAATCTTTACCTGGAGGGTACCTTTTCTGTTCCTTCTTAGTATTTTAAAGCTTATAAATCATGTGAAACATAAACTTCTATCCTAGCTTCCACACTTTATACTTAGGAAATGAAGTTTTACATGGTGTCCCATAGCTTGTAAATAACATAATGTCTTCAGTATTTGTAAATGTCTACGTAAGCTACATTTTGGCAGAGATAAATAAGCAGTTTGACACTTACATCTCAAATGTAGTGCATTCAAAAGATGTAGGTTGGCATAATTAAAGATGATGTACACATTCATGAATTTTTATGTAAAGACCTATAAAATTTTCCCATAATACTTTTGTGTATCTTGAGAGCAAAACTCTTTTCTTAGATTCAGTTAAAAGGCAAATGTTTGTTGTTCACTATATAGTACCAGAAATTCAAGGCAGTGACATCTTTTGAGAGAAGATCCATAGAGAAGGCCTCTAGTGATGAAGGCCCAACACATGACAGAGTGCACCTTGGATTGGAGCCCCACCATGTGCTAATGCCCCACTCCCCCTACATTTACCATAGAGGCTTGGTAAGGATGGTGATGAAGAGTGGTCCTCAAGCTTACTTTGTTCCTGAGGTGTTGGCAAGGAAGGTCTCATCCTTCCTTGCCAATTCCTACTCAGTTGTTAGGATATGTCATAGTAAATGTTTGTCAAATGTGAATGGACATAAAACTTTCTCAGTTGTCTTTACTCCCAATGTCCTGTTGCATCTACTGAACTGTACTAGAATCTCATGAAGTTACTTCATTGTGCAGACTGACTGCACAGCTTCACATTAAGGCTCAGTTCTCATCCCAGGCAAGGACTGCTATATTTGTAGCAGGTGATACTGTTTGTCTTTCCTTTATTATGACCCAGGGAAAGAGTGTTGTTTGTTTATAATATGCTCCAAGCTTTAAAAAAAGATTTATTTATTTTGACTTAATGTGTATGAATGTTTTGCCTGTATGTATTTGTTCATCATATGTTTTCAGTACCCATGAAGGCCAAAAAAGGGGGTCAGATTTCCAGAAATCAGAGTTGCTTAAAGATATGAGGGGCCATATGGGAACTGAACTTGGGTCCTCTGCAAAGGAAGCCATTTCTTGAGCTCTCGAAGCTTTCTTAATTTTATTCAATACTGAAATTTAGAAAAAAAAAACCCTTTTCTTCATTTTTACTAATAGAGAAGTATTTTACTGCCTGGATCTAAACCTCATGGTTCCTTGTGGACTTATGAGCAGGAAACACCACCCATTCAGATACTGTGTTCAAATCTCACACAGGTTTGTTCTGGCTGACATTTTCCCAGAAAACCATTCTGTCATTTGGCTTTTATCTTCGGCTCAAGAATATTTTGTTATTTTCTTCTATTTTCAATGAATGCTGCATATTGCTATCAGCAAGCTTATAGACTAAGCTTTTGTTTGGGAAAATGATCTGACTTTTCAATTGCGTGAGATTTGGTGCCACTAATATACTTTAAAATAACATTTTAAAATTGCCTTCTCTCCCTACTTAGACATTTAGTTGCTTTCTCAACATACAATTTTTATGGATGAGATTTCCATTTAACATCACAATTTAGATTAAATTACTTTTCTTAAAGTCACATTGCCCCCACTGTCTACTTAGCTTCTAATTCCCATATGCTCCACGGTTGCTAGAGAAACTTCATCTGTGTAATGTGACTGAAGAGGCAGCCTTCATTCACAACACAGAACAATCTGTTAAAGTAGTAAATATTACCCATTTCTATTATTAGAGCTGAAATGGAATTTTCTCTTGCTGCATTTTTAAGATGGGACGTAATTAGACAGAAAGCATGGAGAAGTCAGAAATAGTGGATGCATAGATTTCCGTCACTCCCACTAAAGCTCGAATGCAGGCTGCCCAGCCTGGCTCCTGATTGGTCATACAGAGCCCCAGGCCATCTCATTCTCTGTTTGAATTATAGGGTGCTATGTGAGTCTGCAGGCAGTGGGGAAAGAAAGCGTGAAGGAAGGGTTTCAGTTCTATATTGGTTTTCAGGCTGAAGGAGAAAGGGAAATTTTTTCCCTCAGCCTCTTGCAGACACACCTTTCCATATCTGAGAGCTAGTCAAATGGCTCTTTATGCTGTCATGAGAGGCTTCCTTCTGCCTCCTTCTTTTTTGGCTTAAATTAGAATTGTAACAACAACAAAATACATATACAGACATTCATATGACTCTCATTGTAAAAGTGCTACTGGAATTAATATCACGTGCAATGCCTGGAAGAGATAAGAGAAAGAGGAGAAGAGAGGAGAGAAGGAGGAAGAGGAGGAGGAGGAGGAGGAGGAAGAAGAGGAGGAGGAGGAGAAATCGAGGGAGCAAGTGTGTGTGTATGTTTATGTGGTGTGATATGTGTGTGTGGTGTGTGGTGGGGTGGCGTGTGTGTGTGTGTGTGTGTGTGTGTGTGTGTGTGTATGTATATGTGTGTATGTAGATGTGAGTGTCTGTGTGTGATGTGTGTACATTTACAAAGGTGGTTGGTGAAAGGACTGGTTAACTAGGGAACTTCAAATAAGATTTTTTATTTTTTTAAAAAAAACAATGTGTGTGGTTTTTGTTTATTTTGGCAGAAAATGTTGTCTTAGCTGTAAAAATAAGAGTCAGATTAATTTTGACTGTCTATTTGTACAAGGACATATGCTCCGTCTTCAGCAGTGCTGCTAATGTGGTTACTCAGTTAATACCTTAACGGAGGGCATGTGTGGAATTAAACTCAGCTTTTCTTATTCAAGTTGTGCTTAATCATCGATGCTTCACAGCCTGGCTCTTCTCACTGATTAAGCAGCTTCCTTCTCTCTTCTATTCATATTAGGCCACAGAACGCTGAGGTCTCCAGAAAAAGCTAACAGGCCAGCAAGGTTTACTGTATTTTAATGACTATTGGGTAAACTGATGGTTTCATTGAAGTGGCCTGTCTTGCTCCCAGAGGAAAGTTTCCCTTTGAGCCATGGTCTTTTGATTTAAAGGGATGCTAACCTCTTGTCTTCATTGAAAGTCACATGTGGGTTGTGGAAGGGATTGGAGGAGATCCGAAGCGATGTCTTTAATATCAGCTCTACCCTCAGTGAGCCTCTGACCTCGAGGCTAAACCTCTGTGGGGTCTGGTCCCTCACGTGTAAAATTGTGAGGGGTTGGTTTCATCGTCTTTATGATTTATGTATGTTGGGAAGCCTAAGAAATCTAGACATGAAACACTACTAGGATGATTCTGCATGTTTGCTGCTAGCTGGTGGATCTAAGCAGACTGTTTGAGATCACATCCCCTAGACAGATGGGAAACGAGTCTAGTGAGAAGAGGAATGGCTGAATCCAGGATTTTCTTGTTTGTTAAGACCTCCAGTGTACCAGCTAAGCGGAGAAGGCTTCAGCACACATGCCAGTCACTTTCAAGTGACCTCTTTCCCTTTGTTAATTCATTGTGATTCACACCCAGGCTTGACCTTTGGAGCAGCTGTCAGTAAAAAGACTTGACAACTTCTTCCTAGATCTTGAGCTTAAAGGAGCATACCTCTTACTCTGTTCCAGAGCTCGGGGTAATGACCAGCTCGAACATTTTATGTCTGACTGTAAGATCTCACTTCTAAAAGTATGTGCCGACATCTGGGAATGCTTGCGTTGTTTCTTTGTAAACGATACTGTACTTTAAGCCCTCACCACACAAAAACATTTTCAAAATGGTCATTTCTGTGCTGGGCGTAAAGCAGCCTAAAGCTCCGGTCCTGAATATAATATGTGACAGGTTACTGAGATCCGCTGAACACTGACTGCGTGCCAGCTAGTGTACATTATATAGTCATTCTTCACTCGGAATCTTGTAAAAGAGTTTCTAAAAAGGACAGTTATGGCATCCATTTTGCAGATAATGTCACTGAGGCCCAGATCGATGAAACGGCTTCTTTGACTCCAACATAACTAGGTACCATTAAAAAAAGAACTCACATCCTTCACTTTTACCATAAGGCTTCGTTTTCACTGGTACTGTATAGTTGTATCCAATGGAGTGATTTTTATTTTGTCCAGGTAGCAACCTTCATCCATAAAAATCCTCTTCTTTGTGGCCCTATGGCAAAACAGAAAGCAAAGATGCTGTCTTTACATAAGCATATCTAGAAGAGAAGCTCCATTGTTCTGTTGCCTTCCAATGTCAAACCAGCACAGAATAGAGGGGAATTTGCAAGCACTGACTTACAGGGGCAACTTGTTATTACCTAAATTTAAGGAGATCTTTCGAAGTGTAACTCATCCTCTTTCTTCCTATTGAAAATAAAAGTGCCTCTCAGCCCACCCAGGAGCAGACTATTTTCCCCAACAGGACCTTTACTCTGGAGGTGCTTGAGCAATGAATGGAGATCAAGAGTTTTTGTAGACCACTTACCCCTCTGGGAGACATTTGAGCACCGCACGAATAAGCATCATTTCAAAGAATTAATCAAACAAGTCGTTTTAAATAAATGAAAATATTGGAATGAATTTGTACCATTTAGTGCTAGTTCATTCTTTTAGATACCCAAAAGAATGATAGTTTTCTGTGTGTAAGCCAAGCTGCTAACACAGGGTATGCTTTTGTAATGCAGAACACCTAAATGTAACCAGTAAGATCATTACCTTGTAACACATTTGTATGATACAGACTGTCTCCCACAAAGGTATCTGTGTCCTTGCAGATAAGGATGGTCCCATTTAGATAAACTAAAAGAAAGACAAGTCTGACAATGGATGCAGCTTTTAAAAAAACAAATAATCTGATTTTTCAAATAGCATTCTAAAGCCACTGTGGGAATAGCTGTCATTCTGTCAAACAGAGGGGGCCTAGTTTGCTGTGCGCCATCTTCAATGACAAGGGCCAAATGTGAACTGAGTCTTTTCTGGGAGGATATGGGATAGTACTGTCTGGCTAGTATACTGCAGTTGCTTCTCCAGTGGGACTAGCCCTTGGTACAGCTATGATAAAGACGGCTGGTTGGAGGCACCCCTCAGCTTCCTTTTGGTATCCTCCTGTAGTAGATATATATGTGCCCAGTTTCTGGTGGGGCTGCCCTGGTACACTGCCAGTCCTCCTGACTGCTGGCCCCAGGACACTGGTTAAGCACTACCCTTCCATCTCTGCTCCTCACATGTTCTGGAACAATTCATTCCTCTAGGTCTTCATTAGTGCTCACTAGACCACGTTTTCCCAGGGTGACTGAGGTTAATGTGATAAACTAATGACTGGGATTGGGTGAACAAGACAATAGCATTTAAGCAAGGGTGAGGGTTGGGGGGCCTCTGAAAGATGCCTGCTTCACTGGAAGAGGTCCTCTGAGGGTGCACACTCCGACAAGATGACAGGACCAGGGTAGAGATAATTTTGTCAGAAGGGGTTTTGAAGCTATGCGCCCTCTAGTTCCCAGCCTGTCTTTCAGTTAGAATCCCAACTGTTCATGGCAGGATCTCAGCAGCTTACAGGACATTTGATGTGAGTGCTTTGACCCAAGTTGTTTTCCCCTGTTCCTTGACAGGCCCACATTTCCTTTCTCAGCTTGGAGAACCTCTTCAGCAGTTGGGAAGGAAACATTAAACACGTGGAAAATGGACACTCCCCAAAGGCCCCAATCTAGGGCCTCAGCTTTGCTCAGCTTCTCTCTACCGGCTTTGCTTACAGAATTACAGTGAACGGCGCCCAGAGATCCACGCAGAAGCACCGAGATGCTTGGATTCCAACAAGGATTCCCGAACCAGACGGGTTCAGTTCAACCAGTCATGCTGGTATGTGAGGCTTCAGTCTCTTGTGTTGAGAACAATGCAACTGTTCTGAGGCAGGGCTCAAACCCTAACTCTCAGAAATCTGCTTGCCCTCAAATAGGAGAAAGGAAGAGCGTCTGTGCCCGCGGAGGCTGCCACGGGTGTTCTGGGGCCCGGAGCAGTGTGAAAGCAGCCATGGCTCTAGGCTTGTCCGGCTAACTGTGTTAATATATTCTGTGTCCTCCCAGTTCTTTAGATAAAGACAAGGGTAACATCTGCTCCAAAGCTGCTTGGCTGAGTGGCGATTCTGAAGACTTAATGCCTTTTCTGAGTTCTGCTACCACTGTTCTTTGGTTTTGCCTTTAATGGAACGGAATGGAATCTCTAAGCCTTCCTTACGCTGGTGTGTGTGTGTGTGTGTGTGTGTGTGTGTGTGTGTGTGTGTGTGTGTGTGTGTGTGTGTGTGTGTGTGTGTTCTGAAGAAATAATTCAGGACATGCCAAGGACAAGCGCTGTCATTTAGAAACAACAACACAAAAATGCAATTATTCCCTGCTTCCAGTGAGGCAATGACCCCCCCACTCCAGAAATCTTTTAATTTCTTTGATTGCTGAAAGTAGCTGTGTGGAAACATGATGTCTGAGATGCGGGACGGTTTATAAATGAGCACAAAGGACCAAGTGCTGGGACAATGTGGTTTCTTAGTGGGATTGCCAGGGACTCCAGAAAGTGAAAGGGGTCAGGAAAAGTTTATCAGAATTTGATAGCCGCCTCTGTGCAAACATCCGGATAAAATCACAGCCAATTACTATGTACCGCTTATGCCTGCACCTCCTCACCCCCAGTCTCCAAATTCTGTGGAGATTTAAATCTTTCATCCAGAACAAAGATTTGTAGGGTAATGACCTGATTTAGCTGCAAAGAAGAAATAAATCTGGCAGCTGGGACCAGAAGACATATTAATCTCTAAAGTTCACCCTAGCCTTTGTTTCCCTCTTTCATTAAAAAAAAAAAAAAAGTCTCTTTTTTTTTAATGCAGTAAGTGCCAAAAAAGAATGAGAGATTCTGTTTGTATTTCAACTCAAATTATATTGCTCGAGAGAAAAGGGCAGGGAAAAGAGGCGGGGGCGGGGGTGGTAGTGCGCTAGACAGAGTTGAAAGAAAGATTTTTCATTGTGAGACAGAATAACTGAAAGGAAGGAGATAGAGCCGTGCTGGCCACCTCACGGTCCGCCTTGGTGCAGGACAGTGCAGGAACGAGATGGGTAGACAGAGAGGACACTGAGCAGAAGGGGTACCTGGACACCCAGAGACGGCTTCTGATCTCCCAGGCGTCAGTTGGGACAATTCAAACTCAGTTGGACAATTCACAACATGGTTTCAGATACTGAGGGGATAATTATTCTGCTTTTCAGTTTCAGGTCTGATCCCCAGCGCATTCTGACCTCAAGTGAAGATACACCTGACTGTGTAGTCCAGCGGAGGGTGGGATCGGATGCAACGCCTCTGAAGCAGCCCTGACCTCTGGGTACCTGGGTATCTGACCTCTTCAATTAGGTGTCTTTGTGTTTCGTTATGGATGGAGAGCTTTGGACTGATTTCTTCACTTCTGCCTTTGTTCAGTGTGAAAACATTATAAAATATAATAATCAGAGTGTGGTTCTAACAGTTCCAACTGATTGCTGTTCTTTAGGAGAAAAAATAATATGTTTTGTTTTTTTTTTTAAAACCCTCAACTTTGAAAGTGATGTAAGTACCTCCTGCTGCAAAGAATATTGACTTAATGGTCACACATAATCCTATAAAATTAGTCCTGAAACAGACACTAATTTTAGAGAATAGAGCTACTATTAACATATATATCTGCTCAGCTGCAAGACACACAGACTGGAGTCCCCTATGGGGAGCTGAGAGGCCGGTGTGTCTTTGCCAATCTGTAGTTGCTGCATGGGTTAGTGATGGTTTGAGTCCTCTCGAATATTGGATTGAATTCCTAAGCAAATTCTCTCAGCTCCCAAAGAACCGAGCAATAAAAATCGCCTGTCTGTGTTTTGTGTTACTTCCTTTGGAGCTCACTGAGCCAAGAGTCAGCTCCACCATGAGCAAATGTGTTGAGCATTGTCAGAGAGCTATATTAATGGACAAAGGCCCACTTTAAAGGTCATAAAATATTTCTCTTACATGGGTGATGAATAGCAGTTTGGAATTTCCTTGGTTCTGTGATGCTGTGATGGTGCAGTGTTTGTCAGAGACAGCTTATCTTGGCTCCTTGGACTAAATGAAAGGCAAAGAACAGAATTTGCTGCCATGTCAGCTCTTACAGATAAGTCGTGAAATTTTCTCTTTTGAGGTTTATAAATGATCTTTCACATTAGAGGCTATAGCTAGTTACTAGTTTTAACTGGTCTTCAAGGTGAGCTGCAACTGAACCTAGTAAAAAGACAGTTTTTTTTCCTGTGTGTGTGTGTGTGTGTGTGTGTGTGTGTGTGTGTGTGTGTGTGTGTGTGTTGTAGTACTGGGATTGAACTAGAAGGGTGTCCTGCATGTGAATCAAGCACTCCCTCACTGAACTATAGTCCCAAGACCAAAAAGGTTTTGTTGCTGTTGGGTTAGGTGTTTTGTTTTCTAAAAAAAAAAAAACCAACCTGATAAAAATCAAGGACTTGTGTGACAAACATAGGAAAATACACTTTTAGGGCCAATGACCATAGAAATGGAGGTAGCAGTGGAAATGCAGTTTTAGGATTTAAAAAAAAATCACACAGTTTAACTGTGACAGTAGAAAACAGTAAGATGAAGTCAAGTGAAGACAAATCATACTACTACCGTTACACAGGAAGCAATTTGTGCAAAGACCGACAGAAACTAGTGGCAGGGATGCATTTTCAGCAGGAAGCACAGTTTGGGTCCTGTTCTGTTCTGTGGTTCTGCTGTCCCACACCACAGCCTCTGGTCAGCTGGTCTCCTGGTAGAGATGCAGTCTGCATGCAGCCATGCAGCCTGAACCTTAAGGTTCTACTTGTCTTCTGTCTGGGCACATTTATTCCCTTTCCATGTGTTACTACGAACACACACACACACACGCACACACACACACACACACACACACACACACACACACACACACACACATGTTTGGACATAGCACCAATGCAAATGTCAGTGTGATTCTGTGTAGTCACACGGTCTGAAGTAATTGGGATTAAACTCGTTGGTAGACAAAGCTACGATTTTTGAAAGCAAAGATAGATGGTGGCTTTAGACATCTTAATTGTGTCCTCACTGTTTCTGCTCCCATCTCTACAAACCACACTTCTATAAAAATCGAAGGCCAGCACAGAAAATAAGAGAAAAAAAAATAATCATGTATATTGTAGAGTGGGCAGGAGCTTGCGTCTGGAATCTAAGAAGTAGGCAAGGTGAGTTTTCTTAGCTTGTTCAATGATTTCCAACTTGAGTCACCTTCTTGGACAGAGACATTTTATTCTGGAACCTCATTCGAAAGCAAGGATAGCAAGCAACACAGAAGTCAAAACAGCAGAAATGAACCAACTTCACACAGCGTATTTTTTAAATTAAATTATTATTATTTATTTAATTAATTTTATTGAAAATGTTTTTTATTCATTCTTCTCCCATCTGTTGTTACACCCTGACCACAGTTTCCCCTCACTCCACCCCTTTCAGTCCTCCTTGCCCTACTGATCCACTCCTTTTTCCTTTCTGTTCAAAAAAGAGCCGGCCTTCCAGGGATATCAACCAAACAAGGAATAACACGTTACAATGTGACTAGGCATAAACCCTCATATAAAGGCTGGGTGAGACACCTCCTTAGGAGGGAAAGGGTCCCAAGGGCTGGTAATAGAGCCTGAGGCACCCCCAGTTCTAGTGTTAGGAAAACACCAGGGACCTAGCACAGACCCATCCATGCTCCATGATTGTCACTTCAGCTACCACACAGTGTGTTTTAAAGATACTGATTTATATGATCTGCCGTTAAACAGCTCCTCACTCCCAGGAAAGCAGCCAGTCAAACCCAGCTGTAAATAGGATGCATAGCTGTAACACCAGAGTGTGTGCCACAAGTGCCAGCGACTGGTCATAGTCTCAAGGAGCTTTTATTACTCTGGTGCTAGCCACACACATGAAGTTTTCCAGAAGAAGACAAAATGAACTTCTGATACGGGGCAAGGGATATGGGGTACCCGTTCAAGCACAAGGAAGCGTCCTTGGTGCCACGGCAGAGACAAAACAAATTTTCTTGGCTTCCTCCTGAATTAATTTTGAAAAAATTACCAAAAGAACCCCAAATTTCAACTCAGTCAAAATCAAGGAAATCAAACAGCCCAGCTGTCCCACACTGGGCTGTTCAATGTGCCCTTAGCCATACCCCGGACTGTGGGCATATGAATGAAATCCTCTGTTTTGTTCTGAACCAAAAAATGTTTTGGAGTTGTGCTCTGGGTCAGGCACATGCATCTTTTCTTGTTCTGTTGAAACTTTGTAAATGAATGTTGTCTATGTAGCCAGTGATCTTTTCTTCTGGTTGCTAAATGTATCGTCAAGGCTGTAGGTTGTGCAAATCCTCAGGAAATGAGTGTGGAGTAGCCGAGCTGTTTGATTTGCTGAGTGTTCTCCTCAGGAGCCAGTTCTTTATGAGTAGTCAACAAATACTAAATAATTAGGGATGTAGCTATGGAGGTGCAGCCAGGGCTAAGTGGCATTTTCAAGGCTTTAAATGCATTAGGAGGAAATCTGGAATTGAAATTTAGCGTGCTTAGCTTCTTCCTGATGTTTGCCACTGTGCCTCTCTACTTCCTTAATCACATAAAGCCAGTGGTTCTTGACTGACCCCTAACTTACTGCTCCATCCAGCAAAATTTGGCAAGCCCCAGGCAATGACCTGCTTTTCAATGAGAGAACTTATTTACTTCCAGCTGGAACACATCAAGAAAAGCCATTTCTCTGATAGCCTCATTCTTGCCAAAAGACTGGAAAATAACTTATTAGGGAGCCGATCATCTCAGGAGCCACAACAACAGCTGCCCTGAATAGAGAGCTCTCTGAATGACCGGACACTGTGAAACTGGATTGACGGAAACCAACCGATGTAGTCTTTCTTCCAAGCCTCACTTTGATCTTCCTAACAGAGGGCGTCAGGGGGGAACCTGGATGCCTACATGATCAGGATGACTTAGCTTGTCTGCTCATGGCTAAATTGTCTTTGTAGTCTTTGTGTATGTGCTACTTGAGGTCACAGTTAAATTAACAATAAGGGCTGTGGTTGAATGTTACTTTTAGAATCTCTTTATAGTTTACATTTCAAGATTCTTAATTAGGCCATGTAACCTGTTGGAGAGATAAACCCAGTTAAAAATATATGTGTGTGTTTATGAAATGATGCTATTCTATAAAAGGTAAAGGGTGCTAGAGTCAAATAATGCAGTATTTATAATATGCATTCCCATCATGCTAGTGACGAGTTTGTAATGTAATGAAATGGATAGCTTAGAATCTGCAGTATTTGCCAGATATACAAATTTAGTAGGTATTGTTTGTGCATAGTGATTGTTCTCCTTTAGCAGGCTGACAAAAGCATTAATGGAAATTTTTCTTTGTACCACAGATTTTAAAAATTTAAAAAGTTTTTAAATCAAGAGAAGGAAATCCAATTCTTTTCCTTTCTTTTCTTTTTATGACTTCATTCTTTGTCTTTGGAGATGGTAAAGTGGGTAAGTGTCTTTTCTGTGTAAGCTCGAGAACCTCGGTTCAGATCCTCAGGACCTCAGTTCAGATCCTCAACATCGACATCAAGCATAAAAGCTAGACACGGCCACATGCAGCTATAGCACCAGCACTGTGGAGGAGGCAGGGTAGAGACAGACAGTTGGATGGCCGGGGCTTTTAGGCCTGAGAGAGAGAGAGAGAGAGAGAGAGAGAGAGAGAGAGAGAGAGAGAGAGAGAGAGGAGAGACAGAGAGACAGAGACAGAGAGAGACAGAGACAGAGAGACACACAGAGAGACACAGAGACAGAGACACAGAGAGACAGAGGCAGAGAGACAGAGGGACAGAGAGAAAAACACAGAGAGACAGAGTGACAGAGACAGAGAGACACAAAGAGAGAGAGAATGGGAGGAAATGAGGGAGAGAGAGAGAGAAAGAGAGAGAGAGAGAGAGATTGTCTCAGGGAAATAGGGTGGAGATAATTTTACAGTAACTGCCATCATCTTTTTTGGGGGGCCTGTACACATAGGCAGGCTTATATACACACTTGCTAGTTTAATATGAAGATTTAAAATTTAAAACTAAATGTTCCATCCAAACTGGCAAATGAACCTATTAGGCAGTTTTAATGTTAACAATTTAGAAATTGGGAATTTGTTACTGTTTAGTATAAAAGCACTAGTATTAAGTGTGTCAGATAACTGAACAAATTTCAAAGAAAGAAATTAAAATTTCAAAATAATTTTTGATAGTCTAGTCAAGTAAAGCAGATTTTACTTTAAGTCAAGCTACATGGATTTTGTCTGATTCAATACCATGCTATCCCAGGGAATGATTTCATAGAGGAAGAAACTGAGTGCTACAGGCAGTAAGAGCAGTGAGAGAGTGACTCCCAAATCTTCCCATGTGTTCTTGAAGTGCTCAAAGACAGTACACAAGTGTGGTCGAGTCTGGGATACCACCTACCCATACATCACAATGGAAAGACTTTGTTTGTTTATTTATTTATTATGTACACAGTATTCTGTCTGCATATATGCCTGCATGCCAGAAGAAGGCACCAGACCTCATTATGGATTGTTGTGAGCCATCATATGGTTGCGGGAATTGAACTCAAGACCTCTAGAAGAGCAGTCAGTGCTCTCAACCTCTGAACCATCACTCTAGCCATCCAGAATGGGAAATTTTTATCAGGAATTACAAATATTTTAGACAAGGTTGGAATGCATGTTATTTAACATTCATTTGCTGGAAAGGTGGGTAGGAGGAAGAGGAGGTAAAGAAGTGGCACGGACATGAGCCCGATGTGGTTTTACTCTTAAAAGTGTGTAGTTACTGGGCTTGGGATGCTCAGTTGTTAACTTGCTTAAATAAAGCATGAAGTATGGAAACCAGTCGCAGTTTCACATAAAAGATAATATCTATCTATCTATCTATCTATCTATCTATCTATCTATCTATCTATCTATCTGTTATTCTATCTATCCATCTGTCATCTATCTATCTATCCTATTATTTGTCTATCTATTAATCATCTATCATCTATCTATGAATGAATCATCTATCACCTATTTGTCTTTCTATCTTCTATTTTTGTTTGTTTCTATCATTTATCATTTATCTATCATCTATTCATGTATCTATGTATCTATATCCTTCCTTCCTTCCTTCCTTCCTTCCTTCCTTCCTTCCTTCCTTCCTTCCTACCTACCTACCTACCAATCTACTATCTCTTATGAAAATGCCTTACAGTTTGAAGGAATGTCAGTGAGAAGCAAGTTTTTTTTAACACTTCACAACACAGGGGGCCCTGCAGAAGCAGTGTGAAGCCATGCTTGGCAACTCTAAACAATAATGTTTATTTTAGCGGTCATGACTACAGCTTGGACTGGAAAGTGAAGCTTTCTTTTTAATAGCTGAAAAGTCTTTGGTATTGTGATAGAATTATGTGAGGATACTAAATTGGTTTTAATTCTATAAACAACATCTTCATTGATAGCTGGGTCTGGAGTAGTGGTGCACTGAAATGGGCTGTAAACTTATATCTGATTTAAGAGAAGGCTGTGATGCATCGGTGGTGCCGTCCGCAGGTGAGTACCATGCTTTATTTTGCCTGACTAGTATATTGACTTTTTCATGTCCATTTGCTGTGTTCTCTATAGGCATCACATCACTGAGAAGATAGACAGTGCTTTTTCTGATTCATAAGGTGACCTACTATCCTGGTTTGCCAGACTCTGAGGGGTTTCCAGGACATGGATGTTTCAGGACTAAAATGACTAGAATCCTGGTCACCATATTTAAAATTTTTGATATTCAAGTAAATATACGCTCAGTATTTTATTAATTCTTTGAATTTAATACAACTTATTTTGATCATAGCCATTCCCCCAGCTCCTCCTGATCCTCACTCCATCTCCTCACCTGCCCCAACTTCATGTCTTCTTCCTTGATTTTTAATAAATCAGAGTCCATGTGCTGCTCATATACCTGTGAGTGTGGGGTCATTAATGGAGTGTGTTTGACCTACTAGGGACACATCCTTAAAGAAAACTGGCTTTCCCTCCCTGATAAACCACTGGCTGTGTGTAGCTCTTCAGCTATAGGTTGGGGCTGGGAGCCCCTCCCCACTTCCTGCTACTTGGCTGGCTTCATCCAGTTCAGGTCTTGTGCTGACAAACACTACTGCTCTGAGTTAATGAGTACAATAGTCCTGTCAAGTCCAGAGTAATGCGTTGCTCCTGTCCTCCTGAACCTTTGTCTCTATAATTGAAATAATTATATTTTCACAGGAAGTTACAAAACAAATAAAAAAAAACTATGGAGTTACACACACCCTTCCCTGCGCTAGGGGACAAGAGTTGTTCAGTGTAGTGTGACAACTTGTTTCAGTATCAGGGGCAAGTGCCTGGGTAAGTATTCAGCAAAGGCTGTTGCATGAATGAATAGGTGGGTCCTGTTGTGTGCTTCTTTGTTGCTGTGGTAAACGTCTGGCCAAAAGCACTGTGAGTGATGAATGGGTTAGCTTGGCCTACAGGTTACAGTCCATTATCCAGGGAAGCAAAATAGGAGCTCAAGGCAAGGAGATGGACTGAAGTAGAGACTGAGAAGGACTGAGGTTTCTGTTTTGCTTCCCAACCTTGTTCAGCTACCATTCTTACAGAGCCCTGGTCCACCTGCCCAGGGATGACACCACACACAGTGGAGTGAACCCTCTATGTCAATTAGCATCCAAGAACACGCCTCATAGACATGCCTATGGGGCAATCCGTGAAGACAGTGGTTCTCTTGAGATCTTCTTTTCACAGATGTGTCTAGATTTGTATCAAACTGATAAACCCAACCAGCATAGCCAGTGAGTATTGATGTCAGTCGAGATATGCTTATTTTTACATCCTTCTCACAATGAAAAAAAAATATCCAAAGCTTAAGGGATTATATAAATCACACAAGTAATATTTCATTTAGACAGAAAAGAGGAGAGAAGTATTAGATCCCTTTAAATTGGCCTGTAAAGAGTCTGGGGTTATAAAATAGACATACATTGTTTAGCAGTTTCCTCCAAGATGGAAACGTTTCACCTTGCAGGAAAGCTCATTAAAAACAGGAAGTAAGCAACTTAAGATATCTTCAGGAGGCCGGGCAGTGGTGGTGCACACCTTTAATCCCAACACTTGAGAGGTAGAGACAGGTGGATTTCTGAGCTCGAGGCCAGCCTGGTCTACAGAGTTGAGTTCCAGGACAGCCAGGACTACACAGAGAAACCTTGTCTCGAAAAACCAAAAAAAAAAAAAAAAAAAAAAAAAAAAAAAAAAAAAAAAAAAAAAAAAAAAAAAAAAAAAAAAAAAAAAAAAAAAAAAAAAAAAAAGATGTCTTCAGGAAGTCACTGAAACTAACCAGATTCACTAGGCCCCTCCCTTCCCAAGAGTGTATCAGCAATAAAGACTGAGGAGACATGCCAAACTGCCTGGAGAAAGCATGAGTTCAGAAGCCTGGAAGAAGGCAGAGATCAGCCAAGCAGCTTAGAAGAAACAAGAACCAACCTATCTGCCAGGAAGAGGCTCACACCAATGAAGACACCCAGAAATAATACTCTCTAACCTATTGAGCTGCCTGCAGGCTGTGCAGTGTGCTCTAGGTTCCTAACTGTTTTGAGCTGTCACCCATTTGGGGGAGGCTTTGGTGATGCAGCTGTCTTTGAGTCATTTCTGCTCCTGTAGGTAACCCTACATCTGTATTTCTGTAAGTAATCTCTATAAAACTCATTGCTTTACCAAGACAGACTGTGGTAGTGTCCGTACTTTGGTCTGTCGTCAGTTCTCTATCTGGGGCGATAGATGTTTGTTCATGTCTCCCCAGGAATAGTGTTTCACAACAAACATGTAATTGTGACATTTAAAAGAAGGGTGGGCCCTAGAGCTATTTTGAGCAATGGTTCGAGTCTAAAGTCAAAAGTTCAAACATATGACTTTTTTTCATTTCTTAAGCAGCTGAAAAGATTAGTTCTAAGAGATTGAACATGAAACCTGAGAAGCTAGTAGGTGCTAGTGAGCTGCTCCCGAATCCGGGGTAGACCAGCAGAGTGGAATGTTCTTTTCTTGTTAGCTGATAACTAGGCTGGAAGAGATCCAGGATACCATTTTCCCCAAGGCAGATATGTGTTTATTTTGGTCTACAGAAAATGATCAGTTTGGAAACTATTCATATAATAATGGCATGAATCAATGTTTCAAATATAAGAAAAAACAGTTTTATCTTACCACACACCACCACCAACACCTACCCAGGCTATCAAAGTTTGCTTAAAATGTCCACAGTGCCTGTGAGAATGAGTTACCAAAAGAAAAATGGCCACCCCTCCCCCACCGCCTTATTTCTCTTTGTATCAACTTGAGCCCCTTTGTTTGATTTCAGGTTCACTCTGTAGAATTTAAAACAAAATCTCAGTTACAGAAGATCTCGAGACAGTCCCTCTTGTCTTTGACCTCATATTAAACATCTACCCCCACGACTGTCCCTGTCGCTGTGCCTGTCCCCCTTTGCTTTGCCCTTGTATCTTTTCATTTCCCTGTCATTGCACCCGGGAGGACTCACCGCTCCACTTCTGTAAGACGCCTTCTCTGCAGTCTTTGATTAAACCTTTCTTTGAAGTCTGTGAAACTGGATACTAACTGACCTGCAAGAAATTAAAAGGAACTCTATTCCATTATACTGTTGCCTTAAACGATACTCCTTTTTAAACCAATTAAGGAAAAATTTACCTCCCACGAACAGAATAAACTCCAAGTTTTCTCTGTGCTCCTGATAAATAGGTTAACATAATGTCTTTCCTCTTAGAATCTGGTTAATGCTTTACCTTGCCACATCACAGGCTTGAAGTTTGCAGGGGGAGGGTGCACGCGAGGTATCAATGCTCCCTCCCTCCGGACAACTTCAGGAAACACACAGATATTACAGTGCTGGGCATTGTGCTTCAGAGGAAAACAAAGTCCTAAGGATTCATAGCACCACGCCCGAGCTGGCGAGGAGTACGACCTTTAAGGGAAAGCTAGGAGCATCCTTGCATTCTGTGCATATGCGCTGCAGTGAGCACAGTAAACAGAAAACCAAGCCTCAAAGAGGTAGACGCGAGCTTCTATACTGAGCGACTGTCTGTGGCTAATGTTTTCCCTTTTGAGCTTCCGTTTTTTCTCCTGTTCGTTGTGCTTCAAAAGTTCAAGCAGCAGTTATTGTTCAGCCCAGTGTTATTCCACCTCTTAGGACCCCGTTTGGCATAGCTGTCCTCCTCTGTGATTGATGGTGCTCCACGCCCTGCACCTGGGGGTGGCCCACCTGCGGGGAGATTCCTGGATCAGGGGGACACACTGGTAACTTGTCTCTCTCTACACTCCTGGGAGGGTTAAAACTCCCAACTTCCTTTGCAAAGTGAAAGAATTGAGTTGATTTACAAGACAAATAAAATATCAGAGGAAGTGGGGGTTGGTTGTTACTTATGGCCCAGGAGAGATTTATGAGATTACATAGTAACTGAGCCTACACTTTAAGCTGTAGTCATTATGGTCTACAGAGTTCCACACCTCATTAGAGGGTAATAAGTCTGGAGGATGGAGACCGGGTAAGTCCTCCCTCTGAAAAGGTTTCTGGTTTTGGTGCAGAGGCTATCCATAATCAAAGGAGCGCTCTACACTCTTTTATCGCATCTTCCCAAAGTGCACACCTTAGGGTATGACTTCACTCGAGACTGTCTTAATGGACTTAAGTGGAAAGTCTTATTTGGAGAAACTGAGGCCTAGGACATTCTGCACTTTTAGTAACATAAAAGAAGCAAATGGCTGAGACAATAACACCTGGAATTGTTATTTTGAGTCTGTTTTTTTTTTTTTTTTTTTTTTTCCATCCAAAAACTTCAGTGACTACAGGAGAGAAAAAGAGGAGGGGGAAGCCTTACTGTTTCATTGGCATGCCTCACTGCTCCTCATATCCAATTCCATTTCAGAAGTCCCCCAATGCCGCTGCCCCGCGGTGGTGATACATTCCATAGTCTTGAGGCAAGTTAAGAGACTTAAGGGAGTTTGTGGGTGCAGTGAGCTATTTTGAGTGTGTTTTTTGAACATTGAAATTGTAGCAAGCCTGTAAAGGCTCAATCTCGTTCATACTCTACAAGGGGAAGGGTCCACGTGGCTCCACAGGTATGTACCTCAAGATGTAGGCTCAGTTATGAGGTCTTTCTGCATGCTATCCCAGTCTTGATTGCTGAAACTTGTTCTAGATGTCTGCACATCAGCATCACTTGGCTGAGGATTAGAAAAGGGGGATGCAAGTTCATCTCAGACATACCAAATCTCAGCATGTCTTTTAATGTGATGCTGGGGGGGTCTATATACATACTACAGTTGCATGATCATTGTAAAGGCACAGAGAGGGGGTTACATCTAACTTCCATGGGTAGGACTGACTCCTCCTCAGAAAGGGAGCTTGCTGTGGCTTAGAGACAGACACACGGAGCAGCCAGGTTGGTCCCATTTGTATTCCTTAGGAAAGACTAGTACTTGGTTTGATCTTTAATATTCTTTTTTATTTTTTTCCCTGTGTTGGGGATGGAACTCAGATCTCACCATACGAGGCAAGCTTTGCATTGTAACCCAGTTACTGGTGCTTTTAGTCCGTGCAAACATTTTGTTTTGTTTTGTTTTTATTGTCTCCAATCTGTTTTATGTAGACAGGGAGCCAATAGCAGTTTTCTTGTATGCTGCTCTTGGGTCTCATGAGAACGAATGTTTTAAGTGATCTTTAAGAAATATATGAGTAAATAAGTTTTAATAAAATACAGCATTTAAGGCCCCGATATAGTCTAGCTCCTGACACTGTGCCCATTAAAATTATGAATATTAATTTATAAGGGAGGCTTTGTTTCATAATGATTAGCATTTTTGGTTGCCACCTCCTCACACCCAGAATGGAATTATTCAAATTTTAAATGATAAGTGAAGACTTAATCCTAGCCCTACAGCTGGCTCTTTATTGTATGTAATTGCATTCAATTTCAGGGAGAGAGAAGTGTGTGCTAAGTATGATCTCATTTTACACGATGTTTTCTAAGCTTCTTTGTCTTGAAGTGAAGAGCAATTTGGTCATAGACGACAGTAATTGGACAGACTAAGTTAACTTATCTGACTTTGGAGAATGGGAAAACATGAAGTTCCTTCAGAGATTGGATTGTTTTTTTTTTTTTTTTTTTTTTTTAATGAGATAAGTGCAGGGTAAGTTTCTTTCTTTTACTTATAAATATGTTGTTTTAGGACAAATAAAGGCTATGATTCTGTCTGTGTATCCCTAAGTAATGAGCACAGGAAGTGGCATTCGTTCTGTGCTCTCTGCCTCCCTAGCAGCAGCCTTTTTCACAGGTGGAAGTTCTCAAGGTTCTGGAAGCAGGACTTGATTAACACCGAAATTATAGCCAAAGCCTACACAAAAAGGGTTCAGTGATGCTTCAGCTGACGAATGGCAAGGGAATAATTCTAAGTTACATCAAGCGCTACCTTCCCTAATCAAAGGGACAGGGGTGTCGGAGGTATGGAAAGAACTATAGATCCCGTAGGATGAAGACGTGACTCTCTCTAGAGTTTTTCCATATAAGAGGATGAGCTTCCTAAACCACCAACCAAGGAGTACACATGGAGGGACCCATGGCTCCAGTTGCATATGTCACAGAGGATGGCCTTGTCTGGCATCAATGGAAGGGGAAGTCCTGGGTCCTGTGAAGGCTTGATGTACCAGCGTAGGGGAATGATAGGGCCGTGAGGCAGGAAAGAGCGAGTGGGTGGGGAGCACCCTTGTGGAGGCAGAAGGAGGGCAGTAAGATGGGGGGTTTTGGAAGGGAAACTGGGAAGAGGGATAACATTTGAAATGTAAATAAACAAAATAACCAATAAAAAAGAAGAGCTTCATGAGGGGTAGAGCTGCAAATGCAGGCTTGGTCACATATAGATATCTTAGAAAGACCTAATTCATTTAATGGCTTCCCACATGTCTATAAGAAGGGAGAACAATGGTCACAATGTAGAAGCTGATGAGGCTCGGTCAAGAGAATTATTACTCACAATGAGCTGCTTTCTGTTGTCTAAGGCTACAGCTTAGTCCTTCTCTTCCTTGGCTCTTTTGGGAAAAAGTGACAACACTGAACAATTGTATTTGCTGTGTTTCAGTTGCTGCCATTACTCCACCCCAAGCACTGAGCTCAGCACTTTGTGTACACACAGTCCTCTCAAGATACCCTAAGCACAGTGCCAAGCACCTTACATGCACAGTTAATCCAAGAGTTTTACCTCATCAGTCTCCTTACAGGAGCATGCTCATTGTAGAGATGAACAAGACGTCTTAGAGACATGGACCTTTTCTGAGGCAAACAACTTCTAAAGTGGCAGAGCCAGAACCCAAGCCTTGATTTGCTGGAGATCAGAGACCCTACTTCAAATACCTGAGCTAGTCCATGAACTGCAGAACAGAGATGGAGTTCTCAGCACACGTTTCACACTGGCAAACTGTTTCCCATGCTTCCCTCTCCACAAGCTAAGTGGGCTCTCCTTGTTCACCAGGTTTCTTGGTGCTGTAACTCTACTTGTGTTCCCCTAAGATCTCTAAATTGCTCACCCACATATTCTATTAAACTTAGATTCTCTCCGGAGGGCCTAATGTCTCTCTCTCTCTCTTTATATTCTTTTACTCTGGTCTCCCTTCGTTTTCCCACATCAAACTAGATACTAAGGGAGAAGCTAGATGTGAAAGCATTTTGGAAATTCAGCAGCAGGACAAATGTATAATATGATTATTTCAGAAACAGCCTTCTATACTTGCACAATGAAACCACTCTCCAATCAAGACACTTCTCAGAATTCCTTCTGGAAATTCCAGAAGGCAGAAAAGCCATGAATCTGTCATGGGAGCCACCAAGCAGTCCCGAGTGTCAAGCTGCGTTATGTATGTCAGTACACCTTAAAGCTAATGAAGGGCAGCTTCCATGTCCAAGGTCATGGGGAAGTTTTCGAGACGTGTGTTGTATGGTGTCACTCCACAGCTATGCCAGGACCAAAGGTTAAATAGTTCCTCTGCCTAGACAAATGAATGGACTGAGAAATAGCAATGGAGACTGGATAAAATGAGGTGAACGAGAAAAGAAAGTAATACAAAGTGCAGAAAACAGTCGGGAATTCTGTCTCAATAAAAGTGGCCCACACTGAAAAAGTTAAAGGTTTAGAAAAATTAGTTGTTAAACTGGGACTTGCTCTTAGCATGTATAACTGACACCCAAAGTCTTTTGGAAATAATATAGGCGTTATGAATGACTGAAGATTAACTAAATGCTTATGGTGAGTGGTTGTGAAATCTCAAATTGGATGCAATTTCTGATTTATCCTCTTAAAATGTTATGCCCAGATGGGTTCCCCGTGAGTCGTGCCAGGCAGATCATCATCAGATAGTCTCAGATTCCCACCGAGGCCCAGCCAACAGCCCCGTTATTACTTTTGGAGTAAGAGTTTGGATCTGTGTACAGGTTGATTTAACCACTGCACAGCAACAGAAGACTGCAGCGGCTGCTCAGCACGGTGCCTCAGGATGGCTCTCCCCTGTCTGGCCCAGAAACTTCTAGAATCCCCGTTTCTTCTTTGTTTTCAGCTGTGAAAGACCAAGAAGTTCTTGGCCAGTGAGAAAATCCACATAGCAGGGAGAATATAATTTCAAGAAATGTTTTATTGACTTGTTATGAATTTACTTTTGAAAAATAGTTTATGGAAGCTTTAAAAATAAACACTGGGTTCTGAGGAGTGAGAACGGAAGCTTCTTACTGCTTTGTGACTGTGAATCCTGCTCCAGTGTCAGGCGAAATGTGAAGAAGCAGTTGCTATGGACACTTTCTTCTCCCTGCCTGTCTTTCTAATTCCCTTCCTTCTGTCCTGATGCCCTAGTTTTCTGGAACCCTTGTGGTGGATTTAGGAGAACATTATCAGGCATATGCATCGGTATCTGCTGGCTGCATTATGATTATGATTAGATCAATTATAACTAATGAGATAATTTAACTTACAGAAACCTTGATGAATATGTAACGTTCTATATCAGGAGGGAGATTTAAACTGAGGGAAAGCTGGGAACACGGATGCTTGTACATATGAATGAATCTGAACGTGTGGCGGCGCGAACAAGTGCTTATGAAAGTTAGTCGTGAGTCAAGTTTCCATTCCTAATTTTATCTTTGGGTTGGGAGTACCTGAAAAATCATCGGAAGAGAAGGATGCTGGCAATAATGGTTCAGGAATGCTAATATTCTGAGCACCACTTTTTTTTTTTTTTTTAAAGAGAGATTCAGAGACAACAGACTACAGAAAACTGGTGAGAAGTATATGGCTGCCTTAGCTCAAGATTCCTAGACAGCAGAGATGAGGCAACTCTCTAATACAGTGGTTCTCAACCTGGGGTCACAACCACTTTGGGGGTCACATATTAGATATCTTGCGCACCAGATATTTATATTGTGATTCCTAACAGTAGCAAAATTAAAGTTATGAAGTAGGAAAGAAATAATCTTATGGTTGGGGGTCATCACAACATGAGAAACTGTATTAAAGGGTCGCAGTGTTAGGAAGGTTAAGAACCACTGCTATGGAATAAAAAGCGTGTTTTTATGGGGAGATTGTAATCATATACAACTGTATCAGGAAAGGGGAAGGAAGCAAAGGATGAGGCTTCCCAGGGAAAGCCGGGTCAGAGCTGTGTCACGGAGAGTGTCTTGCTTGCTAAATCCATTTGCTTGGGACAATCTTGCAAAACAGCGTATATGCTTAGCCCTGGTTCCTGCCCACTGTTCATATTGGCTCACATTTATTCCCGAGTGTACCAGCTTTCTTGCATTGCTACTTGGAAGGCAGAGACAGACCACAGGATGCTTCCACTAACAAGAGACTGAGGCCCTTGTCGTGGGAGGAAGGGCGCTCACGTATGGCTAAATATATCTGGGGGACTGTTGGTGACTTCAGGTGGTGGCTGTTGGTGTGGTAGAAACAGTACTGGGAGTGAGAGAAGACCAAAAACCACAGGGAAAAGTAAGTTAAACATGTAAGCTACCCAAACACAGAACAGGTGGAGATGGAAAACAAATTAGATAGCCATTGACAGCTCTTCAGAGTAGGTTAGGCTGGGTGCCAGGTACCCAGAGAAAGGAGAGGAACATGCAGGCACAGAGATCTGGCTGCTCTGTAGATTCAGTAGTCAGAGGCACTGTGCATATTGGCTTGAGACTAAGGCCATTTTGGATGGGATTAGTTTTTTCTAGTTATGCAGTCCTGGGCACTTAGTGTACAGTGCACGCACCTCTTTGGTTTAAAAACAAGTATTGCCTTGGCAAAGGCAAGTGAGGGCTATGCTTTTCAGTGCCCAGTCATTTTAGAGAATGAATCCTTCCTTACAACAGTCAATATACCCATGTTGCTTGGGAGATGGTCTAGTGTAAGAGAATCAGACAGGATTGGATTTGGAGCCTGGATCTGTCACTCCCTTGCAAAGTCATTGCATATATGCCAAGAGTGACAGTCTGTGCGGTGGTCGCCATACTGTGAGAAGACAACTGCTTAGCTGTTATTACCTGGGATTGCATGTTCTTCATCTCTTGGATACCAACAGAGGATGGCTTATGACTTGCCTGGTAAACAGTTAAAGCTCTATTAATATTTATATATTCCTCCAAAAGAAAGTGACGTGGTAAAAAGCACTGGGCTGGTAAGCCCTGGGAAATTACTTTTAAAGCTGTTTCAAGTTTCAGCGTTATGCAAAATAAGAAATTCTAATGAGTTAAGTGGTTTCTTTTTAGGAGATTGCTGGCTGGTCTCATGACTTACTAAGTTAAATGGAAGGGAGACAACTGTATGAATATGAACATTAGTTTGAAGAATTTCCCGTTTTGTATGTTCCCTTTCTTACTGCCCTCCATTAAGAAGCACAAACACACACTGACCTTAAGTGCTTACTCTCTTAATTATGCCTTTCTAGCTTTTATAGTCATCTCTTTGATACACACATGGTAAGAGGTTTTCCCCCCTTACCAGTAGCAGTTTTTAACTATCATTTAACAACACAGAAAGAAAGAAAGAAAGAAAGAAAGAAAGAAAGAAAGAAAGAAAGAAAGAAAGAAAGAAAGTCACATGGTGACTAGGTGTCTATTTCAAACTGAAGTGGGAGTGCCAGCTTCTACATAATCAAAGGAACACAGTGGACTCAGCCAGGGCCAGTGCCCATTTGAAGCAGAAATTGGCTTTCTGGTCACGGTTGTTCTTGAGGCAAATTATTATTTTTCATTTAATTAAGATTTGTGCCTTCACAGAGATGAGGCCACAGAGCAATTCTTCCTTGATCTTGCTTCTGATTGCAAAGCAGAAATTTTTAGAAAGTGAAAAACTGAGACAAAGGAGCACAGAGCAGCGTCAGTGTATTAGTGTGTTTGCAATATAGGCATTAGCTCTTCCTTAAATCAATAAAGCTTTAGTTGTTGAAGTGAAGTTAAAAACTGTCAGGGTTGCAAATGTGTGCTTGGCTGAATAGTATAGTTTAATGAGTTCAAACTGGCTCCCGGGTTTACCAGCTGAGGAAATGGGCTAGTTGGTAAAATTTTACAAATAATAAGAAAAAATAGAATGACCAATAGTCATCACCTTATATGTTTGTCCTACTTTGCTTCCTACTGATGTGACAAGACACTCTGAGTAAAGGAATTTAGCGCAGAAAGGGTTTATTTGGCTCAAAATTTCAGGTTACAGTTCATTATTTCAGGGAAGTCATGAAATGGGAGCTTGAGACGGCCAATCATATTACAGCCACAGTCAAGAACAGAGAGACTTGGATGCACCCAGCTGCCTGCTGCTGCTTCTCATCAGCTTGCTTTCTTTGCTCTTCCACAGATCAGGCCCCAGCTAGGACATGGTAAAATCCACATTTAGGGCAGGTCTTCCTCAACTCAATTAACAATCAAGACACTCCCCTGCAGACATGCCCACAGGCCAATCTGATCTAGATAATTCCTCATTAAGACTCTCTTCCTAGGCCAATCTATATTAATATTAACCAGCACATTGTTATTCTGAGATTTTAGATTATTGAATGAATGTGTATTGGAAAATAAGAACTTAGAAAGTATAAACTACATGTGTTCTTGCCTGTAATGAATATTGTTATCATCCAAAATGTATCGTATAAGAGAGACTCCTGTCCTCTGTGTGTTTATTTGCTGATACAACTGTGTATATTTTATCAAGCATAGAGTTCAGTATTAATTGCATTTTGATTGAAGGATCATGGAATGATCTAGGTAATCCTTCACCCTGACATTCTCATTTATTATCCTAAATATTTCCTGGGGATTTACATCTGCTGTAAATTTCTAGGAAAAAATGTAACACTAAGAGAAATTTTATTCAGACTGTTGAGCACAGGATACAGCCAGGGAAATTAATGTAAAAAGATTATGCAACTGGGATTTTCTTTTTTGTTGATTAGTAATTTGTACTTTGCAGTGAGTTAAAGAGAAAGTGATCTAGTTTAAGGCCTCAACTCTGGGGATTTGGTAGCAGAGAAAAAATTTCAGCTCCATTATGTTGCTGACCTTCTGAAATTAAGAAATAAAGAAGGTATGGGATTTGAAATACATAGCAGAAATTGCATTACAATAACCTGATAAATAACTATGAAAAGTTTATTAACTCATTAAAAAAATAACCTCTTCCCACTTGTATACCACACTAGTGACAAAAATGAACAAAATCAGTGCCCAGTTCTACTCCCTGGAATAAACCGCTCCTCACCTTGCATGAACAGATGAGCAATTATTTCTGCTATGGTCTTCATATGCTGTTGTCATTTTATGTTTTTCAGGCATTTGAAATTCTAATCACAAGTTCTATATGTCACAACTACATAATTAAAGAAAACCAAAACTATCTATTAGCTGTTACCTATGTACTTGAAAATGGAAGCAGTTGGTACAGGAAAAATAGGCTTCATATTCCTCAGCAATTAGCTTGTGCACACAATTTCTGATGGAGGCGAGACTAGCCAGCCATTGAGTTGCCAAAGAGGAGAAATTAAATTATTTGCTATTAACTGAAGCACCCCAAGATGATCTCATTCTTCCCTGTGAGAGCCATTGGCAGAACTGCTCAACCTTTCTTCAAATTGATCCCAGCATCTCCACATTCTGATGTTTCCATGTCTGACCAGGTGATTACAGGGATGGTTGTCTCGTGTCTCAGAAATCATGCTCTAATCAGTCATCTCTTTCTTGCCTTAGGATGGAAAATTTTGGAAAATCTGTAATCCTGTGATTTAATAAAATCATGGTTCTTTGCTTAGGAAACATGTAGCATTCTTACTGCCTGAACACACACACACACACACACACACACACACACACACACACACACACACACACACAAAGAGACAGAAAGAGAGAGAGAGAGAGAGAGAGAGAGAGAGAGAGAGAACCTAATAAAAACTGAACTGTTCTTCACATCAATATACTCCTTTCTTGAAAATTCAGAGCAAGTGCTTGTGATCAAATTGTTGTTGGGGTTTTACCTTACCATCAAGCTGGCCAATATTATTTCCAAGGTAGATCTTGGAGCTGTGATGATGTTGTGAGAAGATATTTTGACTGTATTTCTTTAGACTGGTATCCTAGAAACACTGCTCTTGAATAAAAAGTGTGGGTGGAAAGTTTGGGTGCATTCCACAGACACACTAATTGGGAACTCCTGAACAGTACCCAGCAGGGCCTGAGGGGGTCTTAGAATAACAAAATCCATCACATCCAAAACTCAAATGAAAACACCTGTTGCTTTCACCTTTAGCTTATTCTTGGAGCTAACCCTCAATGCTAAGAATATGGGAAGAGGAGAGGATATATGAATCACTATTGTATTGTTGATTCAGTGGCAGGCAACCAACCAAAACTTTTAGCACAGTTCTGTGGAAACTGTAACCATTCTAAATATGGTGTGTACACACTTTTGATATAACCTTATGTTTTCCACCACAAATATATATGCTGAAGGATAGTATAAGAACATACAGTAATTTTTGTAAGGGTATCAAAATAGAAGTCTCTTTATCTGCTGGGATTTTACTACTTCCCTGTGTGAATTGTTTTGAACTTAGAGATATTAAAAGTCCAAACACCATAAAGTGATTCTTGTATTTCCATGCATGGAAGCCAGATTTTGAAATTCTATGATCCTGTGGAAGGATCCTGAGGTCCTTAGGCTTGGTTCTAGATCAAAACTTGGTTTTCTAAGTGCTTCAACAACAGGGTGACAATGACAAGCTGAGCGAAGGGCAAACAACAACTTGGGCCCAGGGCCCAGGGCCCAGGGTCCAGGTTCCATACTATTGCTGGTGCTGACTGGCCAGTCAGACTGGTGAGCACCTTGCTTGTTTCCACTGCTAAGACTTAGGTCTTAGGACAAACTAGTCCTAATATATACTATGTGAGGAAAACCTGTCTTCCATGTTTACAAACCAACATTCAATTCTTGATGGTAGTATAAATAGGAGGCCAGCGTCCTAGGCACACAGTAGTGAGTGTAATGCATGCACAGTTAATCTTCACTCTGATGTGAGAAATGCTGTTTTGATCACTTTCAATCTGAAAAATAGAACCAGAAATCCACAGCCAGCATTACTAGAGACGGAACCTGGCTTCAGAAGTTATATTAACCTATGTATAAGAATATCTCCCAAATCATCAAGAAAAATGAGCTAAGACATGTGAAAGGCTAAACTCAGACTCAAATAACCATTGGAAATAATGAAAGAGCTGTCAAGAGGAAAGGTATGATCAACTAACAAATACGTTGAATAAACCCTAGATTTCATCGCAACATCAAAAGGGCAGACATTCATTCTGGGGAGACAGTGCCAGCCATTTCCTGAGGGTAAATGAAGAGCACAATATGGTTTTAGTTTCAGCTTGATGCGAAAGGTAGTAAAATCTGATTTATAAGAAATGGTCACCAGCCTTGGGCAGTGTGTTAAGGAGCAAAGCAGATCTGCCTTTGGTTACTGGCCATCCAGGAAAAGTCAGGTGTGGGCTGCCTCTCATAGCTGAGCCTCAAGTTGGATCAGGCATTAGTTGGTCACGCCGACAAGTTCTGCACCATCATTATCCCAGGACATCTTGCAGGCAGGACAAATTGTAGGTTGGAGGTTTTGTGGCTGGGTTGGTGTCCCAGTTCCACTGCTAGAAGTCTTGCCTGATTATAGAAGATGGTCAGTTTGGGTTCCTTATCCCCCACTACTAGGAGACTTTGCTTTCCAGGACAGAACCAAACAGGACTGGCAAGAAAGAAAGAAAGAAAGAAAGAAAGAGAGAGAGAGAGAGAGAGAGAGAGAGAGAGAGAGAGAGAGGGAGGGAGGGAGGGAGGGAGGGAGGGAGGGAGGGAGGGAGGGAGGGAAGGAAGGAAGGAAAGAAAAAAGAAAGAAAAAAGAGAAAGATGCTGCATTCAAAGATCAATGTGTAGCCCGATTGACATCAGAGGAGCACCATCCAGTAACTGAAGGAGCAGCTTCAGAGACCAACAGCCAAACACTAGGTGGAGCCAGAGGAACCCCACAGAAGACAGGCAACAAGGATTGCAGTAGCCAGAAGGTAGAGGACATCATGAGAACATGGCCCACAGGAGCTCACAGAGACTGAAGAAACAGCTACAGACCTTATATGGATGGGTTTGACCTAGAATCTCTGCATATACGTCATGGTTGTGTAGCTTGATGTTCTATGTGACTTTCTACAGTGAGACTGGGGAGTGTTTCGGACACTTCTGCCTGCACTTGGGACGTTTTTCCTCCTACTGGGTTGCCTCATGCAGCTCTGATATGTGGGTATATGCCATCCAGACCCTGTGCTTCATGTGGTCATTTTTTTTGTTTTGTTATTTTGAAAGAGATAGTCCCTCACATATGGAGATAAAATTAAACAAAGCAAGCCAGCCAATGTACAAGAAACCCAGTGAATGAACAGATAGAGTGATATTGTATTGAGAGGGATGGAGAAGGAGAAGGAGGGGGAGAAGGAATGAGAGAGACAGAGAGGGGGGAACACTACAACAGATATCTAATGAAAATTTAGAAACTCTCTTTTCTTCTACAAAGTCTTAACAAGCCATTTTTGGCCCCTCTACTGAAAAGCACTGAAGTGCTAAATTAGCTTTGGCTTTGACACTCTACTTATCTTCCTGAGAGGTCCAGATCTTTAATATTCCTCAATTATATTTCCCATGCACAGGTAGTAGAGGGTGAACTTAATCACCAGGATATTTGAACAGGTATTTGCAGAAGACCATTGTTGTCAGGCAGAGGCAGCAACCTGAAGTGCAGACTGGATGGCATATTCCCAACCACCTAATGAATCTCCTTCTTCCCAATGGGGATCTCTGGTGCATTTACTCATCTCCAACCAGTGTAATTAAAGATGAAAAGTGTAACACTGATGTACCCTTCTCTGGGGAGGGAGTTGTTTTAATTGTAGACCCATCAGTAGAAAATGAACTATGTTGGAGAAAGATCAGGCTTAATTACACACCTGTTGGTAGTACCAAGCGAAACTGTTGCCTTCTCTGTAGTAATAGAAGACAATCTAGAAAAACTCCTCGATTTGGCAAAGCTCAAAATGTCACCTCATTAGAGTTTACAGTTTCTGCCTTTTTCAATCATCAAAGTCTAGGTGAAAGGGCCATAAAGTTATTCAATAATTCACATGATTTATAGATAAGAAGACTAAGCTTTGTAGACCTAAATAATTTGTCCAAAAAACCAAGTAATTTGAGAGACATTTATCAATTATCTTTGCAGACTGCCTTTGTCATCTGAATGCTATCTGCCTAGATTGGAAAGAGGACAGAATAGGTTGTAGAGTCCATTAGAATCTCAGGTAAAGTTTAGATCTTAGAATGAGAGCAGTTTCTTTTTTAGACAAAATTTCTGCAAATGTGAGATAGAGACTGTTAGACAGAGAGATGCAGCAACAACGCTTCCTGTTAACACCTGGAGTTGTAAGCCACTGTGATAGATTCCTGCAGAATATAATATATTATAAGAAGGATAGAGAGCTATCCATATATATCCACAATGTATATATTATAGCTTTATGTAGTATATAAAGAATAGTGTTCTCTATCTTTATGTAGTATTACCAAATGCCACCTCAGCCGGCATCACATTTCCACTTGATTTCTGTTCTCAAGACTGTTCTGAAGTATACGATCTGCAAAGTCTTCATCTTCTATTTTGTTTCATCCTAGATTATACTTCATATTTTCTTTTTTTGGGAACTTTCTGGAATCTGTTGGTTGTCCTAAGAAAAATTCCTTCAAAACACAGAATATCTCAAGTCCAAAGGAAAACAAGCGCTAGCAAACTCTTAGGGGAATGGTAAGAGAAGTGCAAGCTTCCACACACTACTGTGTCTGCACATGAGAGATGTCAGTGTCTATGCTTGCATGATTCAATCACAATGTGTACTGATAGACAGTTTCATTGAGTTTCATTCTATCTTTTTCAGAAGTCTGTGCTGTGCCAGGAGCTCTGGTGGTTCTGGGTGTGAAGAACTAAGCAGAGTCACTTTTGTGGGACAGCTAGAACATTTTTGTCACACGGTTGGCATTTTAGACCCAGCAATGTGGAGGGACTGTCCTGGGCATTGCAATACTTAGTGGAATTTCTGGCTTCTACCCACTAGATGTCAGTAGTAACCCCTTGTTCTGATGATCAGAAAGGGCTCTAGATGTTGTCAGATATCCTGTGAATAACAAAATCATCCTTAACTGGGGATCATTGAGCTAGAAAAAGCAAATAACCACACACAATTAAATAACTATCAGGATATCTATATTTTCTAGTTGGTTACTTTAGAACATGGTACAGAGAAGAAATACTATGTTTTGGAAATAAACAAGACTAATGTCTGAGCCAAACTGCCACTACCTTCATGAGTTCAGCTATGCTTCCTTGTAAAAGACCATGGCAGTTTGGATTGTTGACTGTTGATGTTTGATCATAGAAGGGAGGGGTGAGAGACTCATGGGACCCTCACCTGAGTATCTAGCCATGCCCCACAACCAGTTGTATGCAATTCTCATCTGATTGCATATGGCCTCAGAGAGGAAAAGGACTAGGGGAGAGGACTCTGTTTATAAAGCCGCAGGGGAATCATCATCCATGCCAGATGCAGATCTTTCAGTGTGGATGCTTTAAACTCACCCACACTCACCATCCATTGCTCTGTAAGTGAGCTAACACATCCACTGGGCACGCTGGATGGTTTTCAACTTCACCCAAGCTAAAGTCATCTGAGAGGAGGAAGTGTCAACTAAGAAAATGCCTCCATAAGATCAGGCTGTGCATAAACCTGTAGGGGCATTTTCTTAATTAGTGATTTATGGAGGAGGGCCCAGCCCATGGCGAGTGATGCTCATCCCTGAGTGGTTGGTCCTGGCTTCTATAAGAAAGCAGGCTGAGAAAGCCATGTGGAGCAAGCCAGTAAGCAGCACCTCTCCATGGCTTCTGTATCAGCCTGTGCTTTCAGGTTCCTACCCTGTTTGAGTTCTTGTTCTGACTTCCTTCAGTGATGAACAGTGATATGGAAATGCAAGAAAAACAAACTCTTTCCTTCCAAACTCACTTTTTGTTCATAGTGTTTCATCACAGCAATGGAAACCCCAAGTAAGACACAGTCTCCAGAGTGAGCTTTGGTGGACTCAGACTCATACCTCAGATTTTTTCACATGTACATAATTTGCACACAAAGTTCAAATCCCTCCCTTCCTCTCTCCCTCCCTCCTTCCCTTCCCCTCCCTCTCCCTCTCCCTTGCTCTCCTCCTCCCCCTCTCTCACACACACATTCATTCACACAAACACACACACACACACACACACACACATACACACACACACACACTCATTCACACACAGACACACACACAGACACACACACAGCCAAACCAAATGAAAACAAAAACGTAAGAGTTGTTTTGTGTTGATCAACTATTCCAGGGCACGGGGACTGCCCTGAGGTGTGTTAAATACACCCAGTGAGGCTTACTAGAGAAAACTGATTTTTCTTTTGCAAGCAGGTACCAATTGTAGACAGCTTCTTGGTTAGAGGTGGGAGTCTGTGTCCACTTCCCACTCTCAGTGTTAGGACCATGTTTGGCTTGAACCTGTGCATATGGCCAGTCTCTGTGAGTTCATATGTATAAGAGCCCTGTTGTGTCTGTAACACACTGTTTACTTAGAGTCATCTATCCCCTCTAGCTCTTACAATCCTTCTACCTCCTTGTCCTCGTAGATCCCTAAATATTGATAAAAGACATCCCTTTTAGGACTGAGTATCCCCAAGTCTCTCTTCTCTGCACATGGTCCAGGTGCGAATCTCTGTGTTAATTCCCATCTACCACAAAAAGATGCTTCTTTGATGAATAGTGAGCAAGGCATTAATCTATGAGTATATGCATGTCCTTATGAGTCACTTCATTACTATTACCTTTTTAAAAATAATTATATTAGGTTACCCATGACTTATCTAGTCTCAAGTCTTGGCAACTAGCAGTGTCAGGTATGGATTCTCTCTCATGGATCCAGACTTAAATCCAATCAGAAAGTCATTTATTACTCCTGTCGCATTTGTAGCACTGTCTTGCAGGCAGATCACTGTGGTAGATCACAGTGACCTACAGAGATCATACCCTGGAAATACTGATGAATATCTTTTCTTTTTTTTTTTTTTTGTAGTGTGAGAAGTACCTTTGAGTACCTTGAACACTAGTCAATAGGGTGAAGTTTCTAGTAGGGCACTAGTTCAATTTTCCATGTTTGATAACATGTGTTAATGTTGTCTTCAGCAGTAGGGCCTTAGTATCAGGTTGTGGAGAATAACAGATAACCTTAGTAATAGTCTGTGGTATTTTGGGGTTTTCATGGGGCCTCTTTGGCCAATGACTCAACAAGATGTAACCGGATGTTTTAAGGTCTTTTCCTTTTGCTTTAGCTTTCTTGCTATACTTGGGACCTGCTGAGGTCGGAGTGCTGGGCTGTAGTGGAGACAGATTACTTGTGTTGTATTGACTATGCTTTTACACTGGTGTCTAGACATCTGGGATTGCGATGATTATAGGATTAGAGGTCGAGGCACTGCTTTCTACTATTTTTGTTGTTGTTGGGTGGGTGTTTTGGTCCTTCGTTTCTCAGTTTCTATTTCCTTTCTAGATTTTTGGAGAGTGTGATGGCAGTGTTGCCTGATAGGAAATTTTCTTTGGACCTGATAGTTTTGGCTACTGAGGGTTCTAGGTAAAATGTGTTTCTGGGTATTGGGAACCGAAACTTAGGAATGGGGATAGGTTAGGGCTCTGAGGGGGTCTGCAGGAGGAAGAAGAGCAGAGCGCTCAGTAAAAAGCTGCTTATTTTGTCTCCTTGGAATGGAGGGGGCAGTAAAGAGGGGTCACCATAGAGGGTCTGCTAAAGCAGAGGTGAGACTGGGGCATGTGGATCCAGAGGAGCGGGAGAGGGGAAGATCTGCAGATAGCCTCTCTGCTTTCTTGGCAGGAATGGTCTGTGGGTTAGTGGGAAGCGACTGCTAGATTTGTGGGCTGGGATAAGTGAGGGGAGGAAGGAAAGATCTGTGCGATGCACAGGAGGTGTGAGATGGGCAAGGATGGCGGTAGCAAGTGTTCTGTTTCAGAGCTGGGGATGAGACTGGGGCGGGTATTGGATCTTGGGAGGAGAAAGGAGAGGTGTGGATCTACTGTTAGCCTACTTGTTTGCCCTGACTGGAATGGCCCTTGGGTTAAAAGTGGTGTCTGCTGGAGGTCGGGGCAGGACCAAAGCAAGTTGGTAGCAGGAAGGAAGTTTCAAGAGGGGAAATCTGTAGGATCCATAGGAGATGGGCACAGGAGTCAGGGAAGAGTGCCGCCAATGTTCTGCTGCAGCGCTGGCAATGAGAGTGGGCGATTGGATGCGGACAGAAGGAGGAGAGGATCTGATGCCTGATTTTTTCTTTTATATTTTACTTCTTCCTTGACTGAGCTATCTATTTCTTTTATCCTGTCTTTAAGACCTGAAATTCTCTATTCCCTGTCTTTTAATCTGCTAATGAGGCTTACTTCTGAGCTTTTTGTTTGACTCTTGGAGTTTTTATTTCCCAGTTTTATTTCATTTTGATATTTCTTTAGTTATTCTATTTTTATTCTTTTATATTCTTGAATTCTACTTTTATATTTTGAATTGCTTTTATTACTTCATTAACCATTTATATGGTCACGATCTTCATTGAGTAATTTTTTTAATATTATCTTTATGGTCCTTGAACATAATTCACTACTGCTATTTTGAAGTCTTTTTCTTGTGTTTCTGCTAAATCACGTTTCTTGGAGACTTTTACAGTAGGGCGACTGGCTTCTAGAGAAGCCATGTTGTCTTGGTTGTTCATGTTTTATTTGGGGGCTGGGATGTAAATATCTGGAGTTATGATGCTTGAGGTGTTTCTTGGTATAACTATCTTGTCTTGCCTTTGTTGGGTGGGTACTCTGTCCTTTGGTTGCTTTGCCCTAATTGATTTCCTCTAAAATGTGTGGCAGCTGTGAACTCCCCTGTAGAGAGTGGTTCTATGCCTTTACACGGGTCACTAAAACATGGAGAAGGGCCAGAAAAAATGGTTATGCCCCAGCAAATGTGGCACTGTGGGTCTCTGGCTATAGAGCAGTTCTGGGCCCTAGCCAGGTGTGGCACTGTGGGTCCCTGGTATAGAAGTGTTCTGGGGGCTGGCAGGTGCTCATAAAGGAGTGAATGGAAATGGCCTAGAAAGACTAGTTGAGTGTGGTGACAGGAAAGAACCATTGGGATCCCAAATCTTTTCCAGTAGTCCTGGGGGATGGAGCGGGGGTAGAGGTTGCTGGGATGATCAGTTCAAGTGAGCGGACATCAGCTTATTACAGAAGTAGTCTGGAGAGACTAAGATGGAGGATGAGGAGTGTAAAGGTAGCTTCTCTGATTCTCAGCCAAGTGTGGCTGTGGAGTCCCTGATAGAGAGCCATTCTGTGGGTCAGCAAGGAGTTTTGAAGGAATGGAGATGGGCTAGAAGGAATGGCTGAAAGAGGTGACAGGGAAGGAGGGAGCCCTGAGTCTGCACCAGGAGGCTGAGTCCCCAGAGCACTGCATGTGATTGCTTCTTGCTGTTTGGTAGATCTCCGGGTGCCTCATTAGACTGTGTATTTGAGATCTTTCTAGTATTTAAATATAGAAGTCTGGTATGGGGACTATTTTTCTTCAGCAATTTTGTGATAGCTAGATTTATCTTCTGAAAACTTTAAAACATCTCTGGCTTTCATGAGGTTCATTATGACATATGTAGGTATAGTTATCTCAGTGATTTGCTTAATATCTGTTAGTTTTGAACGTGTTTGAGCATAATCTCTTTCAATATTGTCTCTGTTCCTTCTTTCCCTCTTTCTGAGGCCATATTTCCATATTTTATGTAAAATTTTACTTTATATCACATATAATTTTCCTCTTTTTCTATATTCTTTCCCTTCATCCTCTCTTTGCATCAGTATTTCTATTTCTTCTGACCGGTCCCAGCTCATCTTATTTTAACTCCAGTAACTGAATAATTTTTACTATTCTGTTTTTCAAAGCTTTCCATTGGTAATATTTTAAATAGTAAACCCCTGTATCACATTATAAAACAATATCTATATTTTATTTATTTTGTGTGTATGGGTATTTATTATGTCTGCTTAAGTGTCTGTGCATCAATGCAGGCAATGCCTGTGGATGCCAGAAGAGGGCATCATATCCCCCATAATCAGAGTACTAGACAGTTAACTAGAGTTGCTATGTGGTGCTGGGAGCTGAACCCAGAACCATCTCTAACTGATGAGCCATCTCTCAAGCCCCGTTTATGTTTGTTTTTATTTTTATTTTTGGTATATATAATTATTTATCCCTATGGCTGATAATTATTTTAGTCTGACACTCTCCCATGAGTAGCAGATTTTGAGCATGCATTTAAGAAAACTTCTATCTTTTATCTTAGCTTTGATTAGAGATTATTTTAATAGAGAAATTTCAATTTCACATGTTCCAGAGGAATAAATTAGGATATGTAGAATATTTATTTATCATCTATCTCTCATTCATATATATATGTATATATGAATGAGAAGGAGAGCTGCAGGAATCAGGGAAGAGAGCCTCATAGGAAAGACACAGAAAAGTACAGTGATATACATGCTCAACAATGGCATAGCAAAGTCTACTGTTTTGAATACTACTGCTTATATTAAAAAAATAGCACCATTCTTTGGCATGATTATACATGACTGATGTTTTAATAAACAGCTCTATTTTGAGCAAACTGAATTTTAAATATATTTGTCAAGTAGGTAGCTGTTGTTGCATTATAGTGCATTGTAAGAAATTATACATAGTAACCAGGTTTTGTAGGGAAAATCTTGATTACTAGTCCCTTGGGTCTAAAACCATCCACTATTTACCCAGTTATATTTTCATAGCTTTTTTCTTAGACTCATACTGTTTTCAAATAATTTTATTATGGACTCTTTAAAATGGATCTATGGTGAGTGGAGGGATGTCTTTAATCGTAGGTCTCTGCTTACTCCAACTGGTATGCTGAGTCCCTGTACCCAGTGAAGATCGCTGTGTTTTTCTCTTCATAATTGAAAGGCTACACCTGCCCTACTTTGTGCTCCCGTTGAAGATACAGGAAATGTGATGGGTCCTTTTAAGTGTTGCCAGGCATTTTATCTCTGATGGTAGTCGTCTATTATCAACTGCATAAAGTTTAAGCTCAGCTTGCTTCAATGATTCCCAAAACGTGCAATCCAGCCAATCAATCACCATGGATTTCAAACTTTTCCTTCTGTTAGGAACATCAATGGCCAATTTTGAAATTCAAAGCCAAGAGTTTTCTCATCCTTCTCCACCCCTTTGTGTCCTACACTCCATTCATGCTCTCTTAGGTGCTGAATGACAGTGAAGTGCTGAGAATACCCAGGGCAAGGGACAGAAATGAGTTGCAGGGTCAAAGCTCTGTAAGTAAGACATTCGTATTTACTCTCATTCCACGCATATATCTCTTTTTACTCTAGAATAAAGTTACCAGTTATATATAATCATACTAAAGATCCATCTTTCCAATCAGACAGAAATCATTCTGTAGCCATTTCCCAGGTCACTGCTACCATCCTGTTTGTTCACTCTCTATACCCCATGAAACCTTCATAGATAGATGTGATGTACAATACTTGCTATTCTATGATCTGCTTCTTTATTTAAAAATTATATTAAATGCTAAATAGATATGCAATGACAGTTTTACAATTGTGAAATTTAAAGAATACAATAATTTTTCACATAAATTCTTGTATATCTATCTATCTATCTATCTATCTATCTATCTATCTATCCATCTAATGGACTGCATCAGGAAGACACCTGACATCCTTGTTCAGGCTTATGTATCATTATGTATATGCATATGTATGTTGTATGTATGTATACATGTCATATAATGCATATGGTATGTATAATATGTATCCCTGTGTCATTTCAATTGTAGTATATGGGCTGTTGAAGCAACCACCTACAACTGTTTCAGTCCATTTTATTACACTCCAAAGAATAACTTATTCTGAATCCGGTATTTGTTTTCCTTGTTTCCTTGTAGTTTTCTATAAAAATATATTTCTAACCAATCAGTAATTAGTCAATACATTTAGTGTGTTGCAATTTTTTTGAAAAATGTATAAATGGAACAATATTTGATAGACTTTCTTCTGACATGGCATATCTGATCAACATTTAAATATAAATTCTCTGTTTTGTTTTACATAGTACAGTTCCTTTATTTTCACATATGTATAGGTGTCATTGTAGGCTACTCCATAATTTACTTATCTTTTTTGCTTTTATGAATCTTGGGCTGTTTATAGCATTTTAGGCTGCCATGGGCCCTCTTATACATGCTTTCTAATGTGATTCTAAGTTCTCTTGGTTGAAAATATTTGAAAGAAAACAACTGTTGTGTCATAAGTTATAGACAATCAGGATTGATTGTTATTTGTTTTCATTTCTATCAGTTGGTGATATAAATGGTTGTTTGGTTTGGTTTCAGTTTGCATGTCACTGAAAACTAATGAAATTGAGTTATTTGTATTGTGTTTTGAAAATGCTTGTTACTTCACATTGTTTTAATCTTTGAAGGATTCTATTTTTAACAGTGGTAATAAAGCCTAGGGATTTATACATGCCAGACAACTGTTTTTCTACTGTGGTATATCCCAACATTTATTTTAAAATTGAAATGAAAGAAAATGTTTTGTAACAGTTTACACATTTTTTTGTTCTGTTTGTGTTTTTGTGATTAACTTGTAGGAATTCTTTATAAGCTATTTTTAATGTGAATTTCATTATTGATTATGTGGTTTTCAAATATCTTACTTCACTATATATTTCATAACAAGATATGCTTAAGCAATTAGACTGTTTTCAGAGTTTTGATACTATGTTATCCCACTGATAATTTTGTAGAGTTGGAAAAAAAAGTACTGGTAGTGAGTGAGCTAAATGCCAAGGGCCCAGTTATTTTATCAAAAGGTGTGAATAACTTTATGGGCACTAAATCGTATTGCCGAGTTGTTGTCCAGGCAACCTGTTCTAATATTCATGACAGAAGTAGTCAAAGATATGGCAACTTTACTCTAATAAGCCTTAAGTTTGATCACTAAATATTTTGGCTAGACTAATGTGCATTATGTTTTCCTTCATTGATTTTCTTGATTACCCAATTTACGTTTCTTGATTACCAGCATGGGTGAACATTTTTTACAACAATTGTTTTTTAGTAGCATTTTTTATCTAAGTAAATTGTGTATATATTTTTTTTACCTTAATGCTTTTATTTTCTATTATGCTAGAAATAGTTAACACAGGTCTAACAAACTGGAAGTAGAAAGCGATTTTCTCCTTTCAAAATGATTAAAGAAGATTCCCATGCTCTGAATGCCTTATATACTGCTATATACGGTTACTAAATCATTTTAAAATATTAACTGTGGGAGTTTTAGCATTACAATGTACAGTTTGTTCTTTGCTTAAAATGATTTTGTTTTAGAAGAATCTGAGAACTGTGAGGGGGGTGCTCCTGGGACACAGAAGATGGCTAGTCAGATGAAGTCTAAGGACTTTCCAGAATGGTGATTCTGTGGGAGATGAGAGAGAATAATAGAAATTCAAGCATCAGGGAGAGATTCTGAAGACTAAGCAGAGTGCCTGTGTAATGGAGCAGAGGTGTGGGAAGGCATGTCTCTCCCAAATGATTCACAAGTTGGCATAGCAGCAGTAGACTCCAGACCTTCACACAATGGAGTTAGAAATCAATTGGAAAGTGCTGGAGAACCTCCAAAGACTTTAAAATAAATGTTCACAATCTCTTACAATCGCACCTGAAGATGGAGAGTGTGTGGTGATAGGGAGAATGGTGCAGAGACATTTAGAAGTGAACTGGAGACAAGGGATAGGATGGGGCCACGTGAGGATATTGAGGAGGTGCTGGATTTGGAAGTATAGCAATAGTTGAAAGAAATCTCAAAACTTAAGCCATATGTGCCAAAATACAAGGAGATGAAAGTTCTTTTTGTACCATCAGGAGTGACAATTTGAGGAGTGTTCCAGAGACAAGGACACAGGTCTTTTGTAGTGGTTCTTGAGAGAACAAAAAGGAGCCTGGTTCTTTCTTTCCATCCGAATAACTATTTTTTACTATAATGAGTTTCTTCTGCAGCTGTGGGTCTACCCTACTTACTACTGCCCCAGCCACTTCTAAAGCAATGATATCTGAGGGTCCACATAGTGACTTCATCTACCCTGGGGAGGTGAGATGTGTACCAAAGCAGGGGTCAGCCTTCTGGGAAGCTCCAGACTTTTGGGTCTCCAGTGTTCCCCAGAAAAGGCAGAGTCATGAAGAATACAGACATATTTGCTGGGCCTTAGAGACCTCTTTTTTTATGAGACAGCACCTGGCTAGAAGAGAACAAGAGAGGTACCATGCTTGTCTGGAATGGAGGCTGTGCGTATGTATGAGAGGACCTCCAGTCCAGCTCGTATCTGGTGATCAGATCTATGTGATACGGAGGCTGTGGGCAGCTTTGGTATGCCTCAACTCAGCTTTGACAACCTTACAGCAATAAGAATGCTGAGTAGCCATTTTATTTTGGGGGTGGTCTTAATTAGGATTTCTATGGCTATGACAGAACATCATAACCAGAGCAGCTTGGAGAGAAAGGTTCATTTTGCTTCCACTTCTACACTACACTCCATCATCTCAGGAAGCCAGGGCAGGAACTCAAACAAGGCAGGAACCTGGAGGCAGGACGCTATGGAGAAATGATGCTTACTGGTTTGCTCAACCTGCCTTTCTGAAGTACATAGGACCACCAACCCTAGGATGCCCCTGCCCCTACAGGGAGCTAGGCCCTCCTACTGCAACTATCAATCTCAATCAAAAAGAAAAAAAAAAAAAAAAAAAAAAAGAGCACCTTAGGCTTTCTTGAAAGCCAATATCACGGGCTCATTTTTTTTCAGTTAAGGTTCCCTCTTTCTAAATGACCCTGGCTAGTGTCAGGTTGACATAAAACAGCCTGCATCCAGACACTGTTTAGAGAAATGTACTCTTGCTCAACTCTAGTTTCAAGTCAAGTTGCCTGAGGAAATAACATCAATAGAAATTCAGTACTTATGTAAAAAATAAAAGTTCCTTTGTAATGCATTGATACTTCCAAATGTTCATGGCTAAGTATGTTTTCTCATTCTTACCATAACAATTCTATTTACAAATGGATATTGTTAAATACCCTATAATAATAAACGGTTATTAAGAAATAATGACTGCTGGGGAAATACTGGGACCATGACAGAAATATGTGGCCTTTCTGGGGCTTAGATTCTAGTAGATGATAGAAAATAGAAATGTTAATGTTGAGACATGAGTATATGAATTGAAAAGTGATAAATGTTAGAGAAGAAAATAAGGCAGAGCACGGTACTGTAGAGGAAGGAGGACTTTGCTGAGGTCTCAACTTTGACCCCATGTCTTACCACTTAAGGTGACTTCTGTTAACACTGGGCCTTATGCTCTGAAAGCCTTCTTGATCTTCCTTACTGTCCCTGTCTGTGTTTTATTTCTGTGATAAACACCATGACCAAAAGCAACATGGAGAGGAAAGATTTTATTTCATCTTACATCTGTGCCACTCCATCAGTGAGAGAAGCCAGAGAAGGAACTCAAGACAGGCATGTGGAGTCAGGGACTTAAGCAGAGACCATGGAGGAATGCTACTTACATGTGTGCTCACTATGACTGTCTTAGCCTGCTTCTTTTTTTCTTTGTTGTTCTTTCAAAAAATAATTGAAATATAATTACATAGTTTCTGCCTTCTCTTTCCTCTTCCTCCTTTGTCTTATACAGACTACAACTACCTATCTGGCACTGGCCCAGCCCACAGTGGGTTGGCTCCCCCTTCACCAATCATTAATCAAGAAATTGCTCCATAGACCTGCCTACAGCCAGTTCCCTTTTCCCAAATGACTTGGCTTATGTCAAGTTGACAACAAGACAAACCAAAAACCAGCCAACTAGACAAACAAACAAAAACCAAACCAAAAACCCAATGAGCAAACAAACCCCAAACTCCACAGCAACCCCCCAAACCACTAAGCAGTACACTGGTCTCCCTCAATCCCTCTGTTCCAGAGGTCCCACACACTGCTGTCACAGTTGTATGCATGTCTGTAGTCCATGTTTCTTTTCATGATCATTTGAGACATGCTCTCTATTAAAGACTGAATCTGATCAAGACAATGCCATGCTCCTTCTGTGGAGCATCCAGGAATCACTAATAAGGTTTCTGTTTGATAATTGCTCACTAAATATACACCTGGTTTTGTAGTAGACAAGTAAGCAGTAGATTTTAAATACTAAGTCAGTACTCTGTGTATTTTTCTGGTAAGTGCCATGATTAGATATGCTAGACAAGGGGACACACGATAAATGTCTCAATGAATAGAACATGAAAATTTCAGGGCCTTAATATATTCAATATATAGTGAATATAAATAATACACAGTCCCTGTTTGAAGTTGGCCATGGGTCATTCCTACCCAACAATGATGGAGGAAATGCAAGTCAAAGCAAGGAAGCTCTTTCTGAGGAGTAATTGGGGGGGGGGGAGGGCAACATTGAAGACAGGAAGGCTGCATTTTGAACAGAAGACAAGAAGAACTAGGCATAAATGAAGGACTTCAGGATCATCAAGACAGATCTGCACATCGCTCTGACAATGTTGTGAAAACACAGGTAAAGATAGAAGCTGTTTCAGAACAAGCAGTTTGTAAAAAGTATAAATTCTACAAGTGCCTTTGTGAAATAACAGTCCTGTAAAAATCAGAGAGTGACTTTCATGCTTTCTTCTTGCTTTAGTAAAAAAACAAAACAAAGCAAAACAAAACACCCCAATCCCCCAACTCCCCTCCCCCAAATTCAGGAGAATGAGAAATAAGGTATCAGTAGGGTTGGATTTCACAAAACAAAGTGAAGAAAGGCTTTGGGGTATCTAGCCATAACTGGGTTCTCTATATCACACCGATCTCCTCAAGTCTCAGGGATCTATGTCGACGAGAGAGCTGAAGAAGAAACAGAAGTGGTTGACAACTCCATGGGAACAGCATCTTCCAGACATATGAATTCATAGAGACGGTGACAGCATGCACAAGACCTGAACAAACTCAAGGCAGACAAAATCTCAGCACTGAAAGGTAGTGGCCACAAACTCTCATCCCTAGGCAAGAAGCCATTCAAAACTGAAAGTTGC
>CM052702.1:779498-850325 GCA_028551405.1 Uromys caudimaculatus
TCTCTCTCTCTCTCTCTCTCTCTCTCTCTCTCTCTCTTTCTTTCTTTCTTTCTTTCTTTCTTCCAAGTTTGGCTGGTGGCAGGGAAGATCTGGGAGGAATTCTGGAGAGAAAAAGATGACTAAAATAGATTGCATAAAATACTCAAAGAACAAACAATGACATTTTTAAAAAACCCAATCCCTCCCCCAAAAAAACCCCACCTAAAGTGAATTAATGGGATAAAAGAACAAGCAAATGAGGAAGTTCACTGCTTAGGGAGATTATCTATGGAAAATTGCTCCTAATCCAACGCAAGTGAGTGTAGGAGTGAAATTCCTGTCTAGGATATCCATCAATTCAGTAACCTTCCATCTGGAAGAATGATGGAACAGAAGTAGAGAACTATTGGTCAATTCTTTCTTCTGATCCTGGGAGACAGTGGCTAGAATCCACATCATGTATGCCCATACTACGTCTGGACACTCGTATTAATGAGTTTTGGTTCACATGAAGCCTGTCTCTCTGGCTCCCATCTTTTGTTCTTATTTCTATGGACAAATAAAGAAGTAGTTATGTTTGAATGATCACTACTAACATATGATCTGCTCAGTTACTGTGACTGTGTGCTCACTTGCCTTTCCTGGGAAATGAGGCCCTTCGGCCAGATACATGCTTAGGTTATGACATTTTGCATTTATGTCACCTATCTAGAGACAAATCTTATAAATCAAGGCAATTCTAAAACAGACAAGAAATGAATGGGTTATGTGAGACTTTCAAATTCTGGTGTAGAAGAGTCTAGAACAGGGTGGGCTGGTCAGGGTAGAGTTGTCTAGGGAGAGAGTGAGCAAGTAGGTATGACATCATTGAAAGCTTGCAGAAAGAAGAGTGCAGATGAGTGTGCAAAGATGTGTTCAGATGGAATGGTGTGGTGGTTTGGATAGGAATGTCCCCCATAGACTCATGTGTTTGAATGCTTGGCCCACGGGGAACGGCACTATTAGGAAGTGTGGCCTTGTTGAAAGAAGTGTGTCATTATGGAGGTGGGCTTTGAAGTTTCCTATGCTCAAGTTCTGCTTAGTTTGGAATCAGAGCCTCCTCTGGCTACCTGCGGAAGTCAGTTCCCTTCTGCTGCCTGTGGCTAAAGATGTAGAACTCTTGGCTTCTTCAGGACCATGTCTGCCTGCAAGATGCCATGTTTCCCACCATAATGATAATGGACTGGACCTCTGAATCTGTAAGCCAGCCCCAATTAAATGTCTTCCTTTATAAGAGTTTCCTTGCTCATGGTGTCCCTTCACTGCAATAAAATGCTAACTATGACAGATGACTGAATCTACACTCTGTGAGTTGTTTTAGTTGGTCTTACAGCAACCTGAAATAGCTTCATTCAATGTATACAGAGCTGGTGATGGCACCCAGGTCAGTGGAGCACTATGTACTCCTTCTGTTCTAGACACAGGGACAATGGTTGGGACATGAACCAATAGAGCAGATTTGGATATGCCTCCTACTGCTTGGCTACCTTTAAGTTATAAGACTTTGGGCAGACCCTGAGCTGCTAAGCGCCCCCAGTTCTTTATGGAGTTATTGTGAAGATGGTGTGGTCTACTGTTGGAGCTGCATGGACACCGAAGTGCTGAAGAGTGAGTGTGTCCCCTGTAAGTGTGTGTACACAACTCACACTTGTACACACTCAGTTTACTTCTTGAGGATTGTAATCATCAGAAGTTCTTTTAGAAGACATCTATTTCATGGAGACTTCTGGACTCACAATACAACAGTATGCTCAGCATATTACACCACAAAGTTTCATAGCATCCCCTCACCCTGTCACCAGTTGATGGTCATGAGATCATGGAATAGGCATAAGCTTGGTAGGGGTACAGCATGAGATTTTGATGCATTTCTTATATGTATCTTTCCACCTCCTTTGGTTGAAAACCACTCATGATAAGACTCTGTTATTTTCATGGATGAGTGACATGTTTTTGTAGGCTAGGAAAGGAAGATAGGTTGAAAGCCATTGTAGTGGAGAATAAGCAGCTATGTCCTAGGAAGCTCCCCAGCAAGCTGGGATGGTAGCCTAAGCCCCAAACCTTAATGGTGGTTGTCAATCTTGGGATTCTTGATTGTCAACTTGACTACATCTGAAATTAACTAAAAATCCAAGTTGCTGGGCACATCTGTGAAGGGTTTTTCATTATCTGGATCATTTGAGATAGGAAGACGCACTTTAAATCCAGATCACATGAGGTAAGAAAACCCACCCTAAATCTGGGGCCACACTTTCTTGTGGCAGCCGATAAAGGAAGAAAGAAGTTTCTTGCTCTTTGCTTGTCCTTCCTCCCACTGGCATTGGAGTCTAGTATTTTGGGGTTCCAGCATGTACTGAAGACCAGCTAAGTCATCCAGCCTTGTGGACCAAACTACTGGATTCTTGGACTTTCCTTTGGAACACAGCTATTGTTGGACTAGCCCCTTTAATAAAACACACACACACACACACACACACACACACACACACACACACACACACACACACACACACACATACACACACACACACAAATAGAATGAATATGTACATCCATTCTATCAGTTTTATTCCTCTAAAGAATGCTGACTAATATGGTGGTTTTGTACTATTTTGGAAGCAGTGAGTTCATGGCTAAGAGTCACTATGGATTAAGGAATGCTTAGATGTCTCAGATCTAGACTGCCAAAAGCAGTTGTTTCAGTTGTGGGACTAGGACAAGTCTTGGCGCAGCCTCTGGACCTCTCCATCTCCTGATTCCTTCTCATTCTGCAGGCTTCTATGCACAGGTCTGAGCCACTGGGCTTCATCATGATTTTGGTCAGATACAGTGACAGTTTGTAGTGATTACAGATTTATTTATAAGAGCCAACCTACTGACCTTTTTATGAATAGTGGCTTTAAAAAGACTTGAGTCTCCAAGTCAAGCCTGTGTGCTTGGCAGAAGTTCAGATTTGGAAATGATACAGAGAACTGGCTATGCTGCACTCATGTGTCTCCAGTTACTATACTGCTTAATACAGTATTATTTATACCTGCTTAATCAAATTTATTATCTTTGACAAAAAGGCAAATGCTTGGAATATTAAGGGTTTTTTTTTTCGTTTTTTTAGTTTTTTGGTCTTTTTGTTTTGTTTTTTAGATGAGGAGTATAAGTAATTTCTCCAAACGTGTCTAAAAATGCTTTGTGATTTGTTCTTCATTTAGACTTACTTGAACATATGTAAATGTGACATTTTGAGGAGCAATTAATAAAATAGCTGTAATGTTAATCTTAGATTTTTCCTCTTTCCTTCTGAGTTTATAAGGTTCTGGGATATCATTTAAATGACTATTCCAGATTTTAGGGATTTTGGGTTTTGCTTTCTGGGACAATAAAGTATATTGAATGGAAACAGTTTTGTTAGAAACTTTCAAAGTGTGTCTGTATTAATTTACAATAGTATGTACTTGCATTGTGTATAGTGTGTTTGTCTAATCAGCATGACAGACAGTAGTTTTATTTTTTAAAGATTTATGTATATGAGTACACCGTAGCTGTCTTCAGACATACCAGAAGAGGGCATCGGAGCCACCATGTGGTTGCTGGGAATTGAACTCAGGACCTCTGGAAGAGCAGTCAGTGCTCTTAACCGCTGAACCATCTCTCCAGCCCACACAAACAGTACTTTTATAAATAAACTTTATTCCCAAACATCCTTAGAAATTCCTAGGTTTCTGGATGCTTGCTTTATTTATTTATTTATTTATTTATTTATTTATTTATTTATTTATTTATTTATTTTTAAATTTTCCCTTTAATGTTTATTTATAGCAAGTAAGTTTTACTCTTTGGACAGCCAACGAACAATGAATCTATCTATCTACCTACCATTATCAATCAATCAATCAACCAATCAATCTTCTATATCTTTCTAATTCTAGAGCCTGAAAATGAGAGAAAACATGCAGTTTGTCTTTCTGTATCCGACTCATTTTGCTCAATGTGAGACTCTTCCATTGTACCTATTTCCATAGTGGTTTTTTTTCTTTCCTTTTTTAAACAAATCATTTTGAACTTCTCCAGACCTTGTTTTTCTTGCCTTAAAGGTACAAACATAAAGGCAAAAAATAAACTAAAATAAACAGTATTGTATCTAGCTTTAAAATTGTTGTTCAAAAACCTCTCTTCTTGGGAACACTTGAGGATTATCTTGACTACTTGGAAATATTTATCTATTTAAACATCTTTTCTGAATCCTTTCTGGACATGTTTGATCTGGCCTATGGTGGATGCTTTGTTTTTAATTGCTTTCAACTTTTAAAAGCCCCCACATAAACAAAGCCTTGATATGTTTTCCAAGAAGTTCCCCAATGTGGCTATGGATATCCAGAGGCTCTATCCCAGCTAGGTGCCCTGGAGAGATGGCGGGAAATTGGGAGGGGTCTTTTAAGAAGTTTTCAGTTGTTGGAAGCATACCCTTGGGCTTGTGAGACTTTGATAGCCTTCCTCCATATTTTAGTTCTTAGTCATGTGCTGAGTGTCTTTGTCTTATCGAATGTTCCCAAGTAAGATATGCTGCCGTCCCCCCAGCCTGATTGCAGTGATTGTGAACTGACTTTTCAAAACATGGGAACTCAGAACAAACCTTTCATCTTTGCAGTTGACTTTTTTGGGTATTTTGTCATAGTAATAGGAAGATAACACGATGGATTTTTCTCGGAAAGAATTTCATTTCAATTTAAACAATTATTTAAAAAAAATGCTTATTTTCTTTTGTTTTGGCAGTCCATTGTAAAGACTGAAATCTGCATGTATTAGCCCTTTTCATCAATCAATTAATTAATTAATTAACCTTACATCTCTATCGAGGCTTCCTCTCCCTCTCTCCTACCAGCCCCTCTCTCTTACCTCTCCTCCTCCAACCTCCTCCTTATTTTCTCCTCAGAAAAGCGGAGGCCTCCCAGGGATATCAACTTGCCTTGGCATATCAAATTGCAGTAGGACTAGGCACATCTCCTACTGAGCCTAGACAAGGCAGTCTAGTTGGGGAAAAGGAATCCAAAGGCAGGAAGCAGAGTCAGAGACAGCCTTCTCCTGCTGTTAGGAGTCCTACATGAAGACCAAGCTGTTCATCTGTTACATATGCGTAGAGGGCCTAGGTCTATCTTGTACACTCTCTCTGGTTGACGGTTTAGACTCTGTGAGCCCCAGGTTAACTGATTCTGTATATGTTATTTGACCCCTCTGGCTCCTTCAATCCTCCCTCTCTCTTTCACAGGATTCCCCAAGATTCACCTAGTGTGTGGCTGTGGATCTCTGCCTGAGTTTCCATCAGTTTCCAGGTAAAGTCTCTCAGAAGACAGTTATGCTTAGGCTACTGTCTGCAAGTATAGCAGAATATCATTATAGTGTCAGGAATGGGCTCTCTCTCTTATAGCATGGGTCTCAAGATGGGTTAGTCATTGGTTGGCCGTTCCCTCAATTTCTGCTCCATCTTTACCCCTGCACAGAGTTTATTAAGTTTGTGAGGCATATGACTTGATGTGATAATGTTTCAGGCCTAGATTATGCTCAGGTGGTAGGGCGGGGACTGGGAAGCTCCACTCCTGACCAGACACACATAGTGTAATCCTCACACCCAGAATCCTGAGTTGATAGAAGAGAGCAGAATTTCCCTCTGCCCTCCTGCTCAACAGGGTTGGTAAGGAACAGTCAGACAGTATAAGGCCCAGGTAAGCTTGGAGCTTCCCAGTTAAAGCTACCAACTTTTAAAAAAAATGGCCACAGTGTGACATTAGCTTATTCCATTTCAAGTTGTAAATCTAATGAGGCTTATTAAAGTCATAATAAAATATTTTGTAAATTGAAACACTTTACATTTTGATGAGCTCTCAATATGCTGAGTGGAAAGCCCAATTCAGACCCCTGAGTAACATTTAGACCGGCTTTCACAGGTGCTTTCCTAGGGTGAGAGGGGATAGGACTTCTGATACAGCTGCAAAGTACATTACTGAGGAAACAGTTTTTGAGTTTCATTACGGTAGAGATAAGGCAAAACCCACCGTTTCGAGCAAGCACTAGATATGTGTTGACTGAAAGTCAGGTTAGAATCAGGCTCAGCCACTTCCTAAATTTATTATTGTATTTATTGGCCATCAGTGAATTCAAATCAATTTTTAAGAACAGATGTAAGTATGTCCAAAAGATGGCATTGAACTCTGAGGTTTGAAAACACAGACGCTGGAAGGCTCCATTGGTGATAGCAAGTCCTGAAGACATATATTCTGAAAGCAGACAACATTTGTAGTGGAAGCCAGTGTGCAGGGGGAAGAAGTCATTCATGGAAGGTGGTTGTAAGGGCTGGACAGATAAGGACAGGAGCTTGGGGCAGCAGGTGAGGGCAGCCTGAGGGGCGGGGGAGGGGAGGGAAGGGCTGCTCTGTGCACAGTGAGAACTTGCCAAGTAAAGATTCTTCTCAACCTTTTTTTGCCTTTATGGAAAAATACTAAAGAGACAGAACAATTAAGAAAAGCCTTTTTGTGCATGTATTGCTACCTTGTGTAAACTCCAGGGATGGATGTCAGATCCCAGTCCCTGCTTTACCAGTAAGCAATTTTAGGACCTCTAGCTAGTGTTTTGTTTGTGGCTTACTTTTCCCACCTGATAAGTAGAGATACTGATCCTAAATCTTGGGTCATGTGTATAAAACAATATGCAGGCTTGAAACAACGCCTGCAGTGACCATCCAGTAAGCAGTGCCCACTCTGGGTAGCTGCCCAGGGAGAATCTGTGTAAAATGTTCCCATTAGGAGGATCACACTGCTTCAGGTAAGCACATCAACACTCCTCATGACTGGTGTAGCACAGAAAAGCACAGACCCATACATCTTCGGTGTTTCCAGTGTTGTAAATGAGAAGAAAGAAACGACTTAGACAAAATGGGGCAGCATATGGGATACAAGTATCTTGAGTGAATTCCTGGCTTTAATCAAGAACATCTTAGCTGGGTTTGGGTGGCAAAGCGACATCACAGGAAAGGGGAGGGAAGCTGGAGCTACAAACACAACTGATCACTAACTCTGGAACCCCTGGCTCTGCAGAAGCCCTTTGTTGCTCCTGGATCACAGAAGAGATGTTCCTGTCCTGTGTTAGTTTGGTGTCATGACCTGGGCTACATAATTGTGCATTAAAGTCCTAGATGGCAACACAATGTAACTAACAGGGCCACTGGACATGTTCTCTTCTATGTGTATTTAGAATGCACATTGACAGTCTCCTGTCATAAACTGGTTCCGTCCAATTAATTCTTAGTAGATGGCTACTTTGGATGATAGCAAGTCCTGAAGATTTATATTCTGAAAGAGTAGACCAGACACCATTTTCAGTGGAAGCTCATGGAGGGGGAAGGAGAAGAGTCATCCATGTAGGTGGTGGTAAGGGGTAAGAGGGTGAGGCCAGCAGGTGGGAAAGGTGGTTGTGTGCTCAGTGAGACCTTGGCAAGTAAAGACACTTACTTTCTCTAGTGCATCAGCGATATTATTTTGTCAAACATTTTTCTGAAAGGGGCATGACAAGAGCATAAGGCATGTAATAGGCTTAGTGGGGAAGGAAGGGTAGAGACAAGCAGAAGCAAATGAATCTTGCCTTCCTGGCTCTGGAGAGAGGGACCACAACCTTGACTCCCCTGCTTCTTGCATACTCTAGCTGCAAAAGAAACTGGACTCTTACAGAGACCCCAAGGATGTTCAGCAATCTTGAGAATAGACATCAGATTTCTTTGCTTGTTTATTCTGAGTGACTTTGCGGAGTCCTAAGACTGTGAGAACACTGTTTCTAAACTCTCTCTTGGCATCTGGGAGCATCAACTAATCTGAAAAAAGCATCTACTGATCAAGGTGATATGCATACATCTATTCATCTGTGCAAATACATCAAAGAAAGTAACCAACTGATAGTGCCTCTGGTTCTTTATTTCTCACTAACCTCCCAGTAGCAGAAGTGGAGGTAAAGAGTCAACAGTTGTTTGCTTCTGTGGTTTGCTCTGGCCTCTGATAGGTAGGCTAGTGGCAACATTCAAGGCTGCATTAGCCTTGCCTGCTTGGGCACCAACGACAATGAAGTGCTAAGTGGAGGTTGACAGGAAGCTGGGTGATCTGAAACTTCTCAAACAAGCTCATTAAGTGCATCATCAACACAGGTCTGTGTTTCATGTCCATGTGTCGGGTCTGCTAATTGGTCCCTGCTGACTAAAGGGGTTGTAAGAGACACAGCTAATCAAAAGTTGGGATATTCCTAGAAATATCCACAGATGAGTGTCATGTCTCATCTGTTTACAGTTCGCAGATATTTGTGTGTGTGTGTGTGTACTAACTAGTTCTAAGCCAGTTCTGTCCTTGACCATTCCAGGGATGAGGTCAAAGCTGCAGCCATCAGCTGCAGTTTGATTTTGATGAAGGGGGTTGTGAGCAGAGGAACAGACTCCAAACCTCCATTTCAGCCACCTCACTCAGGGATCACTTTGCTTTGTTTTCTAAGACAAAGCTCTATCTGATCATTTCCTGAAACCTCTGCAGCTTGAGTTTGAGCTGTCAGAAAACCATCTGTTTGCAGATTTGAAGAGGATCCGCACAGCGAAGTTATCCATGTGGTACTACTGTTCACCCAGCTCTGATTAGCTCTGAATGGGAGAATGCATCCTAGCTAATAATGACAAGGCTGCCATTTATTTATCTTATGCTAACAGCACTGTGGTAGGCTCTCCCAGCCTATACAACACTCTTTTTATATTCACCTTTTGATGCTTAAGAACTGTATCACATCATGTTTTAAATGACAACCCGGAATGCTTATGCAATTTGCGGCTGCCGACTAAGGCAATGAGATTTATTTTTGAACTACACCAAGTCCATGATTCCAGGCATGTTGCTGTCATGGAAGTAAGGCTGACATTTGTTTTTGATGGAAGCTAAGCTGACTTTTGTTGTCAGTGGTTGTTGAATGTGTTGGAATTTCTTTCACTCCATCTTCACGTTTCACATTTAGAACTGGAAACAAATACAGGCAGGAAGAACTCAGAGCCGCATTTCTGGTAGAGCTGAGTTGAAAAGTAAAGCTCTCCAGGCCTACAAACTTTCCAGGAGACAATGTAACTTCTGTTTTTGTTTTTTCTTTTTTCTTTCCTTCTCTGGACCCTTCCACATTCACTTCTAATGGTTGGATAGAGAAGCAGTGACTCACAATAGGTATTACTCCTCTCAGTTTCCAGAATAGCATGCAGACCACAGAGGTCACATAGGTTTTAACCAGGGGTGGGTTGGTGGTGGTTGATGTGTTTATATATATATATATATATATATATATATATATATATATATATATATATATATATATGTTATATAGAGTTATGGGGAGGTAGGTGTGGGGGAAGGGTGTGCAGGCCCAAGCCCAGGCATCCCTTCCCCCAGAGGGACCAGACACATGCAAAGGTATAGTACAGAAATAGAGTTTATTTAGGGCATGGGGAGGGGAGTTAAGAGGGTAGTAGAGGCAGAGAAAGGCAGAGAGAGGAAGACAGTAGAGAAGTAGAGAGGTGGAGGCCGGCCATGACCATGTGGAGAGAGGGAGGAAGGGAATGGAAAGAGGTAAGAGATAAGAGATGTAAGAGAGAGGCAAGAGAAGAGGGAGAGGAGGAGCAAGCAGCTCCTTTTATAGTGGACCAGGTCCACCTGGCTGTTGCCAGGCAATTGTGGGGAGGAGCATACCTGGCTATTGCCAGGTAACTGTGGGGTGGAGTTTAGACAGAATGCTAACATTCCTTCATTTTGGTTTAATTAAAAAAAGAAAAATTAGAAAGAGGCAATGGTAAAGCAGGAATAGGGTCATCATAATATCTGATTGCTTCATGCTGGCATTGGGGGAGATGTGTCTCTGGGGAACCTAGAAGAATGGGTGTGGGGGATGTTTGTCCAGTCATAGGAGAGCTGGCAGTTTCCTTGCTGTCCAGGGTCTGTGGAGCAGTCTGAGGGTAGGTCAGAAGGAACAGGTCCAGTAGAAGCATCTGTGTCTGAGAGAAGATTGGAGCATCTGATGGTTGCTTCTCTGGAGCTGTCCTGGGTGTAGTAAACGCCTGGACTTGACAAGATATTGAAATACATTATTATAGGTAGAGAAATGATTAAGTACGTTTGGGAGAAAGAAAAAAATTTTTTAAGATGTACATTTTAAACCCAGAGGAATCCCACCCTTTAGAATAGGTAGTAAGTGGGAACCTTGGGCAGATGTACTTATCTGGATGGAGTCTATTGGGTCCATGAGAGTCAGATCTGAGTGGATTTTCTGTAGCTTATACGTTTATAAAAGAGATAACAACATTAGTTAACAACATGAACAGTCTTTAAGATGAGCCTTTTGTGGAGCAGAAGGGAGAAGATTAAAAAGTTGAAAAAGTTGGATCATATAGTGGAATGTTTTATTAGAGTTAGGCAAATTTATAGGATCTCAGATAATATTAGGGCAGTGGCATAAAGAGGAAATATGAAGTATTTAATTAATGGAAACCGAGTTTAGGTAAAGAGATAGCAGATTACATCTGTGAAAGCTTAGCTGTCAGTGTTGTCAGAAATCTGAGAAATAAACAATAATCTAGCAATTATATTATTTAAAAAAAAAAATGACAGAGTCTACTAGTCAACAGTTCCCTGGTCTTTGTGGCAACTCGGGCAGAGTCAGTCTGGCTTTCAAGCGCAAATACAGGGCTTTTTCTCTGTGGAATGGATACACGTGACATGGGAAGTAAGCTTACCTTGGTTTAGTAGCCAAGCCCCTTGACCCAAAGTATCCTGTTTTGTCAACTGCATTCTCAGTGATTGTCATATCACAATCTAAGCAGAATCCTGAGACACATCTTCTGAGACCATCTATCATCACCAACTGTCAAGGACCTTGGGAATTCTGTCTGCCATAACTTAAGAATTAACAAACTTCTGACAGGATTGAAAACTGTATACATTGGTTATAACTGAATAGAATTTAATAGCAGTAGCAAAGAGACATATGACTAGGACCAGAATAAGGAAGCAGGCAGCAGTGGCATGGAAAGAGAGGGAGAGAAGGAGAAAATCCCTTGTGTGTGCTGGAAGGTGGAACCGAGATCAAGGATTGGTGGAGCAGAAACCAGCTGAGGGAGCTGGGCAAGACAGACACAGAGAAGAGAGTGAGGGCTGAGGAGGCAGCAGAGTCCCTGGCAGGGGGCAGAGACAGAATCGGCTTGAGGCAAGGCCAAAGCCGTGTTTCCAGCAGTGGTAAGCTTTGGCGGAAGGCAGGTAGTCAAAAGCGCATGGGAAAGCAAGTCTAAGGGAGGGGAGGGGCAGAGTTAGACCCACCTTTCCCGTTGAGAACCAAGCAGAGCCAAGGAGTAGAGGGGGGAAGGGCAGCAAGTGGGGTGTCTCAGCAGGGAACACTAAGCAGACTTGATTCTCAGACTAACTAGCTGAACCAGTGGTTTCAGCAAGCTGCAAATGAGATGGGGAGAGGGAATTCTGTACTACGGGTCCTCAGCGAGAAAGTGCCAGTTTAGGGAGATGGAGAGAGAATGTTTTAGACCAAGACACCCCATTAAATAGGGACAAAGGCAGTGAAGACTGAACCCTGGGTGAGAGAATAGGATTATTGACTGCCCATACCAGCGTCCTGAGGGCATCAATAACCCGAGAGAGGTTCTAGCACAGGCCAGACTGCCAGGTCGTCATGTAGGAGCCTGGGGGTTAATGCTCAGAGCCGGTGCTCTTGAGCCAGAGACCAATTCACCAGGGCCCTGGATTCTCAGCGGTGGCAAAAAAGAAACTGTCTGGAGGGAGAGGAAATCTCACCCAAGGGAAAAAGTCCTAAAATGAGGGTCAGTGAAAAAGACTGAATATAGTCTCCCATCCTCAAGGACTACACAGGGTAGCTCTGAGCTCAAGAATTCTCCCCAGAGTCCATGTGGACGGTTACTCTGACCAGTGGGGGATGGGGGCTTACCGGTTCTTTTGAGCTAGCGAGCATGGATCTCTCATGGTGTCTGAGGTGAGATGCAAACCTGCAGAGTTTCTAATCTGAGTCATAGCACCAATGATGTGTTTATAAATATATAGAGAGATATATATGTGTTATATGGCATTATGGGGAGGTAGGTGTGGGGGAAGAGTGTGCAGGCCCAAGCTGAGGCATCCCTTCCCCCAGAGGGACCAGATACATTCCAAGGTATAGTATAGAAATAGAGTTTATTTAGGGCATGGGGAGGGGAGTTAAGAGGGTAGTAGAGGCAGAGAAAGGCAGAGAGAGGAAGACAGTAGAGAAGTAGAGAGGTGGAGGCGGACCATGACCACATGGAGAGAGGGGGAAAGGGAATAGAGAGAGGTAAGAGATAAGAGATGTAAGAGAGAGGCAAGAGAAGAGAGAGAGGAGGGGTAAGCAGCCCCTTTTATAATGGGCCAGGCCCACCTGGCTGTTGCCAGGCAACTGTGGGGAGGAGCATACCTGGCTGTTGCCAGGTAACTGTGGGGTGGAGTTTAGACAGAATGGTAACAGTGGTGGAGGTAAGAACCTTGGTGCTAAAGAAGTAGAAACTGTGCCCCTTACATAGATGTGATCGGTGTGAAACAAGAGCTCTCTCAGCAGACAGACTTGAGGGACAGAGTTTTGCACAGAACTTAAAACTGTCCCTTCCAATACTTTTCTAGGAAATCCTATACTCTAGGCAAAGCCAGAACAAACAGTTGAGAAGAAACTGGCTTGCAGGTTAATCGCAGAGACTGGGGAGTGCATCCCACTCTAAGGACCACAGTGCCTGAGCTAGATCTGGGTGTGCCTTGCATATGGGGGCTGAAATGACTTAGAACAGAACTTGGGCTGAGCAAAGAAGAAACTGGACAGAACACATCTAGAGCAAGGTGTGTTTAGGGGTGCATTCTCCACAAAGTGGTAACCCTGGGGCTGCAAATTAATCTGGGGAGATAAAAATTATACTCTTTTAATGCATAAAGCAAGATGAACACTGCATAGAGAGCTGTTTGTCTCTGTCTGTCTGTAGTACAATGTGAAGGAGAGGACACGAGGGAGGATGCTTTAAGAGCTTCTTCAGGTGTACGGTGAAGGAAATACTCAAAGTTCCTTGTATCAGAATGGTAGATAGGCAGCATCATTTAGGGTGGAAGATCTGCTTCTAAGGCTCATAGGAGCAGAAGGAAGTGGGAAGAAGGGAAAACAATAAGTAATGAAAAAGAATTCATTCTTTTTCCTGTTCAGACAAGGGGGAAATTCACATAAATAAAACAACATGTTAGTTAAGTTCACTGCTTTAACACAGCAAATATAGCTATAAGCTCTTTAAAAGGTCTTTGCAAGTGTCAATAAACAAAAATTGGCTGGCTACTTGGGTTTGATGCATTCTCTCTCTAGTGCAGCCTTTGTTTCTTATCTGATAGAAACTCTGAGCATGTTGATCACATGATCCTCTTCCCAGCATGCCTCTCTTTCTGCAAGTCACTGTCACAGTTTCCAAAGAGGAAGATTCTTTGCTTTTATGTTTCCTCCAAATCACAAAGGGCTCGATGAGGAAACAGTCCTCTGCTGGCTTTTGGCCCAAGTGTCACCTAAATGCCTAGCTGTCTCAGAATCACCCTGGTGGCTTTGTAGGCAGCTTGAACATCTTGTCCTCACAGTTTCTGACTCGTGAGGCCTGAAGAAAGTCCCAATAATCTACATTTCTTTCTCATTTGTATTTACTGCAGCATTTTCTTTTTGTTTTAAAAAAATGAATTTTAATTTATAAATTATTCAATTGTGTAAATGGCTCAAATTAACAGTTATTTCCCTGACATGATATTTTGTACATGTGGTACATGCACATATTATGGTTGAATCTTTCTTATTTCTGGTGCCAAAGCTGTTGATTGGCATCTGCATCCTAAAAAAAACACATCTACCAATCAATGGGCTCCTTATTCCGTGGGCCACTAGAATCACTGGGCAGCTTTAAGGACAGATGTTTCTGGGCCTGTGATGTAGCTCACTTGACAGAGTGTTTACCTAGCACACATGAGGTCCTGGGTTCAAGCCTCAGCTCCATATTAAAGAACTGCATGTGGTTCAAGGTTAGTCTGGGATACACGAGATTCTGGAGAAAGAGAGTAGGGCTGGTCAGGCATGGGGGAGGAATATGTAGTTCTGGGATAGCCTCCTGAGAATTTGAGTCAATGGTCCAGAGAAGCACTCAGAGGTAATGTGTTGTCATAGCACTTGAGACAATTCTGGTAAGCATTTGTGTAGGAACTCTTCTTCCATTATGCTCTTGTCAGAACTCTCCTCTGCCATTGGGGACCTACTACCCTTTGTTTTTCATTTATAAAGTAACTTTTCTTGGCAAGGCCTTGCCCCCAGTGGGTGAAGCACTTTTGCAGTTTCATTTATTAACATCCCATTCTTATAAACGAATGTTGATTATATTCTCCAGATCCTAAGGAAAAGAGCAGAACCCCCTCTTTGGGGGTTGGTTTATGAAATTGTACTGCCCAGAGATAAGCTATTAATTAGATTGCTTATGAGAAACAATTTAAAAGGCATACCCTGGATTCTGTATTTAACAGCTCGAATAAATCAAGCAATGGGCCTCAGAGAAACGGATACTGTACTTACCATTTTGCACTTGTTTTTAATGCAAATCTTGTCTTTGAGTTGGGGCAGGAGACTCAGAAACACTGGCAAACTCTGGTACTTGGACACATGGTCAGAGATGCTTGGGACATGGTGCTGGTAATCAAGGTTATGTTAGAGAACATAACCTTATCTAATGTAATTTCTTTGGATTTAGTTTGAAAATCATTTTCAAAATGTTTCGATGATTAAAGCTGAGATCTCTTTATGCTACAAATGGTGTAAAAATCACACTAGCCATCTGCTCAATGGATCTTTCGCTCTGCGTTTCATTTTGTTTCCCCAATTGAAAATGTATTGTACTCCCTAGACAGTCTTTTGCAAATTATTTCCAGAGAAATCTCTGATCTATGGTGATCAAGATATTTTAGCAAATTCAATCTGGGGAGCAACACAAAGGTTTCTGTGCAAGAACAGTAGTAATTAGAAATAATGATAGGCTGTCATAGTGAGACTGCTTGCTAAGGCTTCTTTCTCTCTAGGAACTTGTAGACTGGAGAGTCCTAAGCCTCAAGGACCACACACTAATGGCACACATTAACTAGTTGTACAGCTTCAGGTCACTAGCAGGGCATATGGAAAAGATGTTGTGATGTTGGTCTTGATGTCTGTTTGACTGGGAGGATTTAAATCACCTAGGGTCCATACCTGTATGTGTGTCTGAGGGCATTTCCAGACTTGATTAATTAAGGGGAGGGGGGAGAACCACCTTCAAAGCTGGCCATACCTTCCAATGGGATGGCCTTTATAGAAAGATGGTCAAGAATAAAAGTATGTGCCTTCCTCTTTCTCCTCTTCTTCCTTCTTCTTTTCCTTTTCTTCCTCCTCCTGACCAAGTCCATTGATTGTTTTGTTGTTTTTGTTATTTGTTTGACAGGGTCTGCTGACATGAGACACCAGCTTCTCTGTAATTTCAGTATGGATTCTATATGAACAATTCCCAATGGAGTTTCAAGCCTTTAGCAACAGCCTGGAGCAGCCAAGGGATCCCCTTTTACAGAGAAGCTGCTAGGCTCTCTGTTTGGCTGGCATGTAGACAACCATTATTGCATTTCTCCATCTCTATTGTACATTGCCATCTTAAAAACTCCTTTTTACAGCCCGTCTGTCTGTTCCCCTGAAGAGTTTTGCACAGTACAGATAGCTATCACTGCATTTTTAAAGATGTGAAGTGTGTATTGTTAGTTTTCCCTTGGAGTCAACACCTTTTGTGGCTCCCTGGGTCTTCTGCCGCATGTGAGGCATGAGCATCTCTGTGGGAAGGTTCTTCAGCACTCTGCTACTTTTTTTTTCATATTTTTAGACTATTGTTCCCACTCCCTGCTTTTCACTGTGAAATTTTCTTTTTCTCTTATCCTGCCCATTCACCCTTCGAAAAGTTGGACATGGAGATGTTTGCACACAGGTATCTTTTGCATAGCCTAGACACTAAGTTCCAACCCCTTTAACTTTTCTAAAGGGATGCTCCAGAAGAAATGATTCAAGAAAGGTCAGGCACATAACATCTGTTTCTTTAACATTACTGATTTTTAGTTCATGATCAAAAGCAGCAACTCCAGAAAACTCACTGGATCTTCATTCATGTTTTTTTGTTTGTTTGTTTTTTGATTCTAAGGTGACTAATGGTCCCACTGCTTAGCTGTGACAGCTCAGATAACCCCATGCTCAGGCTCTGAGTGAGAATGTGCTATTCTTCTGCCTGAACCCCGTAGCAGAAAAGGTCAAAGGGCACAGAAGGAGGTGGTAGTGAGAAGACTGTGTGGGGATGAGGAAGTTGACTTACAAGAGGCAAATCTGGAACAGATGAGATCAGAGAGAAGGTATCAGCCAAAAACTTCCCACTAAAATGACAACGAGAGGGCTAAAGCTCTTCTGTTTACTTTACTGTGGACCCAGGAAAGCTCTGATTTAGCGCAGCTCGTGAAATGCCAGTACTAAAAAGATCGTCTGTCAGATTGAGTCTCATTAGATTAAATGAACACATTTTTGTCTTAATTATGAAAATCACATAAACATTCCCTAGGAGTCTAGGGAAATTAATGTTAGTTTAGGCATATTTTTCATGTCTGTTGACATTAATGATACCCATCTTAAAGCCAAAAATCTCAGAGACCCTAGACAAGTGTCGTTTGATTTCACCCTTATCCTTGTGTTGTCACCAGCGGGTACTTGGTAAACACATTTGGGAGTTTTTCTTCATAAATCATTATTTCAAAAAGATATGTGATAAAAATGGTCATTGGTTTCAAACAGAGAACCATTTTTCAGTAATTATATTTTCTTATTAAATATGTGATAGGCATCGGAGACACAAATTTCCTGTGCTTAATAACTACAAAGGCTCTTTGATAATCAGCTCCAGTCTTCACTTTCAAAAGTCTATTTTACTGGAAAAAAGAGAACACAGAGAAACCACAATCCTGAGAGACTTGAGAAATGGCTGGCTTGGCTCATTGTTTAAATGGACAGGATCTTAGATCTCTTATCTTTTGATGGAAGACAGGGGATGGGGGATTGAAGAAAAGCATCGAAAAGGAACACTTGATTTTCCTGATGCAGTTATACCAATAGGAGCAGTAGACTTTGTAATGGAAGCCATAGATGTTGACCTAAGTGGACACAGAAAAGGCTGATGCGTTTTTCATAAGTACCCTTGGGCTTCGCCATGTTATTTCTTTCATACTGTTGTATATATATATATTTTTTTTTGTGCAGTTAACTCCCTTTGGAGTTAATGAAACTTTGTTTAACCATACTATAAGTCACACATTTCCTGTAGGCAGGAGAAGGCATGCCTGAACTGATATTTAGATACCTAAGCTGAGAAAGAGGGACCTTGGAATGGAATTGTAGTTGCAAATGTTGTTTGGTATGATCAAAACTCTCATAGAGTAGCAATTAATTTTAGATAATTACTACTTGGAAACTACATAATTGGGTGTTTCCCTCTAGAGTCACCTGCCTTTGTGTGGAGCATTTAATCGGTTATGCAGTTAACCTGAAAGGCAAAGGTGCTCACAGCAGAATTAAGCACTGTAGCAGTGTGGCATTCCAAGTTGTAGTGTGCTAGGCCACTGAGCTGTTTAATCAAGTTCATTATTATATCTTTGGAATTAAATTCAGCAGAGGGAAAAAAGTTCTACTTTTGGGATTAGAGTCATATAAACCTCTCTTTGTAGAATACAAAAGAGTTGTCTATGAGCAAATCTAAGGCCTATTTTGGAGGTGAAATAGTTTTCCATCTACTTAGAAACTTGCAAAAAAAGCAAGCCTGGGGTTTGCTTAGGAGGCTGGCCAGGCAGGAATGCTCTGCCTCTGGTTAATACAGATGATTTGGAGTTTGTCCCTTGGCTTTCCTACAGTCATGCTACTTTTTTGCTTAATAAATTAATCTTTATTTCATTATTTGTGATATAGAAATAATAAAGTGCCTACTAGGAAGGGCTTTGTGACTTTTAAAAGTTACACACACACACACACACACACACACACACACAGCATTGTGTCTAGTGTTTGGTGAATGTTTAATAAATGTTTATTTTGATTATATTTAGCTCGAGATGGCAATTTTCTTCTAAGGCATATATTGTGAGACAAAAATAGACTTCCAAGGTATGTATCCGTTTTAGTTGCCTCATTTTCCATTTAGATATTTAGCCAAACACATTACCATAATGTTGAAATGACATATTTTATAGACTGTTCTAGCTATGTAATTGTGTATAACATTTCAATATTACTAGTGTACCTATTACATATACAAATATACGTTCAAAAGCTCTACATACAAAATTCCCAGTGAATATTTTTTCAGCATTATTGCAAAGATGTCTACCTTGTCAAATTTTACATGTAGCATCCTTTTTGGGTAGTTCAGATGCATAGTTTTATTGCTTTTTATTTTTTAAAGAGGTATACCACATCTATTGAGCTAGACATTTTATTGAACAATCTATTCAAAACTTAATAATAGTTTCTGCTTTAAGAATCCTTAGTTAGCAATGTCTGCAGCATTTTACTAGTAAGGCAATCAGGTCTTATAATATTTCTTGATTAGTCACTTCTATATTCTTTACTATCTGGTGCATTAGTTTCTAGTAACGACAGGACTTTGAACAAACCTATGAGTGTCTAGTCCAGACAAAGCTAAATGTTATAAGCTTGATAAGAATCTGAAGTTACCAATGCCAGCACAACCCTGTATCTTAAAATCATATCAAGAATCTATAGTGCACCTTAAACTTACACAATTTGATTCCCCAATTTTGTCTCAGTAAGTCTGAAGAAAGAATACTCTATGAGAATGTTCTACTGACTAGAATACCATCACAGGTGAAAACCAAGGTTGTCCCCTGGCTTTATTATTTTAAAACAGTTATTATTAATTATTAAAACTTTGGATGGGGTAGAAATATGCTTTAGTCATGTTTTCTCCTGGCCCTTCCTTCCATTTCTTCCTTTTTTTTTCATTCCCTTCCTTCTGTTTCTTCCCTCCCTTCTCTCACTTGTCTCTGATACTATGGCTAATTTCTTTATACCAGGAGAGGATTTTACTACTATGCAACTGGTTCTATCAACTTTCTGCTTCAAAAAACATGATTTCCAGGAATCTAAGACGCTAGTCGGTATAAATGTCACTGAATGCTCCCTCCAAGAGCTAAAGACCAGCTAACAAAAAGCCAAATACCATACAAGGGAAACTGTCTTTTGAGTTGTTGGCCAGGGCTGTCAGAAGACTCCTAAACATAAAACCTGCTGCTATTGCACTTGGTTGTTCCCTGGAGGACAGAAATAGGTTTCTCTTGCTGAGGATGTCATATACTTCAGAACAAAGCCCAGAGATTCCTGAGCTGCAACTGACCTGGATGCCTCCTCCCTGAGGACCAGATTATATAGTATCAGAAGGCCCCATGTGAGCTTGCAAAGGGGGGAGGAAACCAACAGTCCTACCCAGATATGACTCCTATAAAGATATCAACAAAGAGCATGACAGGATAACCCTAAAGGTGGATTAGTGGCACACACACCTTGGTAGTAACCAACAACTCTCCAATTGGTCTTAAGACATGCTTAACAAGAGAGACATCATGCCTCGTACTGGGAACATAGCTAACTACTCGGGGCTAGTCAAGTCATAGCTTTTGGAGGAGAATCTACAAATATACATTTACTAAACCAGCATAATCCCAAACAACAATCAATAAACATTTGTCTTCATACCCACAGGTAAGCTTAGTCTTCATCCCTTATCAAAGAAACTTCTCTTTACAACAGTCAGAGACTACTTCAGAAAACTGCAGCCAATCAATATGTGGAGTTGTGGAGCCCAGGCCCAATGGACATATTTACAAAGCATTCCTGCACAACAGGAAACATTGTGGAAGAGGAGACAGAAAGTTTGTAAGAGCCAGGAAGTTGGCTGTGATATTGTGTTTCCTAGTAATTTCAGAAGCTACACCCATAAAGTCTTGCCAAAATGGTTACCCAAACATGAGCTGAACAATGATGGCACCAATGAGCATGCCAAACTGGATGGGGGAAAGTCCATGAGGGCTCAACCCTACACAAAAAACCATAGACAACTAAGGAAAGCTGCAGCAGGAGAGATAACCTTCCTCAGGGAAGAGCATAGCAATTGGTTTGCCAGTGCCAGATGGGTAACCCTGAAAACACATTCAAGAAAAGTTATGAGCTGAGCAGTTTATATTTTAGAAACATCTATGCATATTCAAGTATGTATATGCATGAGATAACAATTAGTGAAATAAGAGGCCATGAATTTGAAGGTGAGTGAAGAGGGGTAGATAGGAAGGTTTGGACGGAAGCGCAAAATGTAGTAATTATATTATAATCATAAAAAATTTAAAAAACATTAAAAATGTCACCAAAGATGTAATAACATGTTTTTAAAAATAAATACTGCTTCCAAGGCAAGGGTCAAAGAGACACCTTGTTGTTGGTGGTGTTTTTTTATCAGTCAGAGCAGACAGCAGTCCTTTGTTCATTCTTTGTTGATGGCTGGTTTGGTGGCCAAAGCTGTCTTATGCCTAGGACTCATAAAAATCAAGTCAAGTCAAGTCAAATCAAATCAAACCAAACAATCAAATCCAGGCAGCACAGTGTGGGAGGAGGAAGACAGATAGAGACCTTCAGACCTTCATGCCCTCCACAGATCTGCCCTCCATGGCACAGCACAGGTGGGCCATAGACATCTGTTTGCTGCCACACCATGCAGCACAGATGGATGCTGTCACCCACTGGCCTGTCAGCCAAGTGGGAGCCACCACAATGTGTGAATATGTGATGGTGAGATGGGAGAGAAAGAAACATGGAACAGCTTGAGCACTGTGAAGAGAGATGGAACTGGAGACTGAAGGGTGGAGAGAAGTAGCCTGTTGTGAGTGGCTAGCCCCAGCGCCTGAGTCATGGTGAGGTCCCAGCCTGAGCTAAGAGCTATGCAATAGCAGGGGTCTGTGTCGATGTCTCATAGCTCTTATTACCACTAGAGAACATGTGGATGTCCCTGGTTGGGGCAGCTGCTGGGGATCACGTGCATGTCTAGCCGCTTGAGCACTGTCCAGTTGTGCAAAACTGGCCCCACCCTTCACTGGACGCTGCATGGTGGAGGGCTGGCCTCATCTCTCACCTGTGGTAGCACTTGGGAGAGCAGACCCTGGGCTTCACCCAGCAGCTTAGTGGAGCTGGCCCTAATGGCAGGGGTGGGGAGGTGGGCAGGGGCTGGGGTTTGTGGGTAATCCAGCTCTGAGGTTGTGAGTGTGAGAGAGCTGGTCCCACGACTCATCTGCTTTGACGTGGTTATGGATGTGGGAGTGATGCCCTCCCCTCATGTCCCCTCACTCCTTGCAGACATGGGACCTGCAGCAGCACACAGGAGAGCAGGCCCTGCCCCTTGTCTGGGCAGCACAGTAGGGGGAGCAGGTGAGCTGGCCTCAAAGGCAAGAGCAAGTGAAAACTGGACTAGCCACTCTTCTGGGGGGAGGTGGAATGGGTGATGCCCACTGCTTCCTGGCCCCTTGATACCTGAGGTAGTCAGGAGAGCTGGCCCTGGGATCACGAGAGCTGGAGCTAGTCCTACCCCTCTTCCCCAATTGGCTGTAGCAATTCGGAAAGTGGGCTCTGCATCTCTCCTGAGCAACATGATGGAGCTGGCCCTAATACTGAAGGCATAGGTAAGCCAGCCCCAGGGTGTGAGAGCAGGAGAGCTGACTCAGTCCCTTGCAGGTTGCAGCACTTGGAAGAGTGGGTCACACCTTGACTGGGCAGCACAGTGGAGCTGGCTCTGGAGGTGTGGGTGTGAGAGAGCTGGTCCTGAGGGCATGGGAGTAGAACTGATCCTGTCTTCTGCTGATCCTGGCATTGGGTGGCCTAGCCAGAGCAGTGTTGGAGAGCTTGCCCTGCGGTGCAGCTAAGGTAGAGCCGGCAGTCTGACCAACTCAGCTACCACCCAAGCCCAGAATCAGGGCTATGAATTGGTTCACTCCGAAATCTATATAATCTGCAAATGGCTGGGATGTGTGAAGGGGCTGGTCCTGCTGTTCCAAACCTTCATGACACAGGACTACAACAGGATAACCTGGAGGAGACCCAATAAGGATCCAATATCGATGACGTCACAGAAACCAGAGTTCTTGAACTAGACCAATGGCTCATCACAATGAACATTTGCAAATGAAGTTGTGTGGACAGAAGGGTATACTGTGGAACAGACACACTGTGGCACCCTACAGCTTCCACGATGAGATGTTTTCTATGCTTTGTTGTTGTTTGTTCTATTTTGGGGGGAGGTGGGAGGGAGGTTGCAAGAGTGAAAAGGTAGATATGAGAGGATAGGGAGATGAGCAGACTGGGGTACATGACATGAACCTCACAAAGAATCAATAAAAAGTTAAATAAATAAATAAATAAATAAATAAATAAATAAATAAATAAATAAATAAATAAATGCTAGACTCAATATACAAAATTAACAAGAATGAGTAGCTGGGGAAGGCTGTGTTTTTCACAGCCTCTGGGAGCGGCTCCTGTATGAACAGTGCCTCACTGTGGAAACCGCCTGTGTGGATGCTACTCTATTGAAACAACTGCCAAGGATGAAGTCTCTTGTTTTCCACATACAAGGATTATACTGTATTTGATTTCTATACAGAGTTGGAAGACATTTTACTTTATCCTTGGAACATAGGAAGTATGGCAATACTAAGCATAAACTAAATTACAAAAATCTTTAACTCAAATTTGAGTAAAAATCAAATTTATCATGAAGGGTATACTAACCATAATGGGCTTGGAAAAACAAATTTGTTTATGAGTCTCAAGTGGAGAATATCAGTAGAGAAGAATGTGTTAGAAATATATAAGTGGTTTTTGTTTTGTAGAGTGCTAAAATATTTAGAAAAACAAGGTCAAATGTTGGAAAGCATTGGGTGATATTTGTAAGAAAGAAATGATTATACTGAAGGAGAGAAAATCTTTTTACATATGTTTAGTATATAAAATTAAAACATGTATAGTAAGTGTAGACATTTATGAATATTGAGGAAGACAAGATTCCCAACATAGATGCTCATATTCTAGAATTCCCCAGAATAAGACAAAGTTCATGTTCACCAAATAAATACAATTCTGCTCAAGACTGCCTTGGGTAGGTAGCCATAAAGAGTCCGTATCTACTAGTGAAATTATAATGACAAACAGCTTGGCAACATTTTTAATTAGTTCTCTAAGAATTTCACACAATGTATTTTGATTACAGTTGGTGGCTGCCACCAGCCCCTTCCAGCTCTCTACACCCGTTCCCCTTGGTTTAAAACCATCAAGTCCAATTTATGCTGCCCATATACTCTTGGGTGTGTGGCCGTTCACTGGAGCATGGTCAACCTCTCAAGTGCTACACCCTGAAAGAGAATTGACTATGTCTTCCAGGAGCTCTCGGTTGCTGATAACTCAGCATCTAGTGAGGGGACTTAGTGCTCACTTCCTTCCCCTTTGCATGCTGGGAGTTTGTCTGGCTTGAGCTTGCATTGGTGATATTCATGCTGTTACAATTGCTATGAGTTCATGTGTCCAACTATGCTATTATGTCCAGAGAACACTGTTTTCTTATAATTCCACCCACTCTGGTTCTTACACCCTTTATGTCTTCTCTTTCCCAATGATTCCTCAGCCTTGAGAGGAGGATCTGAGATAGTTGTTGCTTTAGGGCTGAGCATTCTACAGTCTCTTATTTTCTGCATCTTGACGGACTATGTGTTAATCACAATCTACTATATAAATAGAAGCTTCTCCTATGGCAGATAATGGATGCTTCAAACATTCTTCAGGGATGAAAAGTCACATGACTAAGTTAGCACCATCTCTGGGTAGTCCTGGTTGTTGTCCTGGGATTTTGTGATCTCCACATTTTGAAGACTATAGAGCTCATTGTCCCAAAGGTAAGGGAAAATGTAAGGGTTTGTGACGGATTCCTTCGTTGAAGGATTTTCTTGTGAGTCATGAAGAGACCCACAAGGTCAGTCAAAATGCTGGTACATAGTTGGTAGATGAGTAAGTGCTGGTAATCTAATTTACTACATGGGGACTCTATTGTTCAACAGTATTATAGCCTTGAATTTTGGTAGGAGAATATGGCCAGACCTCTTTATTTGCAGTTTTTACATCCACACATTAAATCAACTGGATTAAAAATATTTGAAAACAAACAAACAAACAAACAAACCCTGTATCTGACTAAAGGTTCACAAACTCAACACTATTAAGCAAACTTTGTTTAAATACAGCATTGACAGTGTATTAGGGGGAAGGAGAAGCCTAAAGATGATGTAAGCATCAGTATGTGGTTGAGTCATCTGCAAACATTCTGCTAATCCATGTAAAGAAGCATCATATTCAGGATGGAGCTCTGAACCCATTCCCCTGAAGATACCCAGAGACAGACATAGCTCTTGGGCATTCCTGCCACCAGTGCCCAAGATGTGGTTAACTATGTCAGGTGATAGCAATACTAATTAACTTGACCATGGTCAACATTTCATAATATGTATGCATGTCAATTCATCATTTCATAAATCTCATATATATGTAATTTTTGTTTGTCAATTATATCTCAATGAACCTGGGGGGGGGGAGTGCCCGCAGATCTACTATGAAAGAATAGTAGAGTAGATGCCAGTCAGAGAGAACTAACAGACATACTTTGCTTGCAACCCCTGTTGTCATCCCTGTGCAATTCCCTCTAAAGTATTTTCATTAGTTATGGTTGACAGTTTGGCCTCAACTTACATTCCCAAGTGTCTACAAAACTTTAAAAAAACTTCCTATAAAACACTCTGTGTGTTTATACTAAGGAGGCTTCTAGAACAATTGTCTTCTAGACTCTGGGCTGTCCTCTGATTTAAGGCCTGTGAGAACATTTTAAGTGCCTTTGAATTCTTCTATTTCTGTGACTATAAAGGGTATATATCTGCTTTTGTGACAGATATATTATTACAAGGTTTCCAGATGCTCAGAGAGAAAGTTTTCCATCAATTTCCATGACACAAAGAACACAAATGTAGCTCTAACTTCCCTCTTAGTCTGAATATTCTATCTTAATTTATATTTTCTCAGGCTTCGATTTTTCCTTTAGATCTGAATTTAAGTAATCTTGGGACCTCTCCAAAGATTTTCATAAAAAACATAAAAATATCCACATGAAGGCATTTTAAAGAAATTTTAAATGAATGCCAAACTGGCCAGGGAAAAACCCATGAGGCCTTAACCCTACAAAAGAACTATAGGCACGGAGGAAAGCCAGGAGGGAGCAGAAGTGCTGTTCCCTGGGGAAGAGCACTCCGAATGGTTGTCTATTACCAAAGGGACAACCCCAAGAGCACACATACAAGCAACATCATATGGAGTGAGCAGGTTGTATTTAGGAATACATGTATATACAAATATGTATATGCACGCAATAGTAATTAATGAATAAACAGGCTATGAATTTGAACAAGAGCAAGGAGGGGTATAGAGGAAGGTTTGGAGGGAAGAAAGACAAGGGAGAAATGTTGTAATCAAAATACAGTCTCAAAAAGTAAAAATACATAAATATATTTTACCCTTTCCCCTTCTTCCTCTCCTTCTTCTCTCCTCCTCTGCCTCCCACACATTCTTTTGTTTTTGATTTAACGTGGATTTGGTGACAGTGCATTAGGTATTGAGTAGTTTAAAAGCCTTTTAAAGTGTTTTAATTTTTTGTTTTTTAACTACACTCAGAAGTTCTGCGGTTGCATGTCGGATGTGTGTTTTCTCCACACCAAATAAGCCATCAGTTCTGGTGAAGACAGGCTGTCATTCTCCATTCCCAACCAGTTTGGACAGAGCTTCTATTTAAGAGTTCAGTCCCACAGACCTACACTTCAGGTGCCACTCACAAGTCTGGCATGTCTGAGACCTCTTCTCCAGGTTCAGTTCATGTTCCATGTGGTACACAGAGTTCAGTGAAGTGCTGAAGTTTACCAGTTCATTAGACAGAACACAAACCAATAGCCAGAGCCGGTCTGGAAGATCTCTAGGACAGCAACTTCCATCCCCATGGAGCTGGCGTGTCCCCCCCCTCCCCACATGCAGGTATGTCATGTTCACACTCACGGAGGCTTCTGAACTTGGGTTTTTAATCAAAGGCTCATTACATTGATGGTTGATGACCAACTTAATTTTATCCTCTGTCTTCTCACCAAAGGTGGACACAGAGTTGAAAGTCCTAACCCTCTAATAACTCTTTGGTCTTTCAGAGGACCAGCATCAATACTGAAGCTGCTAGGTCCTGCAAACCACCAGTGGCCTCATTAGCATATAAAACACACTCATCCCTTCAGAGTTCCGGATGAAGAGCAAATACATATTTTATAATACCACAGTGACCAAAAAATTCTTGAGCATCAGAAAGGTATAGAGTGGTCCTTGTAGAAAAATAAGAGACTCTGGTAAGAAATGTTGGGTGGGAGGACTGAGTAGTGTTAGTAATGAAGGAAAATCTCAAGTTATTTCTGGGATCACAGTAAATTTTAGTCACGGCCTTCTCTATAGATTTGAGAGTTTCTGTTGGTGTGGTAGTCTGGTGCTCCTTGCTAATATGATCATGTGTTGAAGCTAATTTCTCCTGTTCTTAGGGAATAAACACTTGTGCTTAAAGTCACCAAGGAAGCTTTGATAGACTAGAAAGAATGTCTTGTGAGTTCGTGTTCTGACCAGAGAAGATGACATTGCAATAATATGAAGTCTGTGAGAAAAGCAAAAACCATTAAAAACATGATATAGCTAGCTCTCAGGTAAGTTTTTGCAGTTATTCAACAGACTGTGGAGTCTGCTTCTCCCACTGAAGGAGCCACTGAGCAGTGTGCTCAGTGCCTCACAGTGGAGCAGTGACAGAGCCCAGGCAGCCTGCAGCCAGTCCAAGCAGGGTTCTTGTTCTATTCATTCAGGGACAAATGGGGGAGCCTGGGATGTGTACATGTTCTTAGGGGTGTGGAAATTCAGCTCAAGTTTAAATTCTGTAGCTTTTTAGAGAATTTTAAGGTGTATTTTTTATTAGTGTGTATTAATTGCACAAAGAAATTGATTTAATTTGGCTTTTTCACACATGCAGAAACATAGTTTTTCATCATCATCACCCCTGCATTGCCCTCACTTGTCTCCCTCAGTGGCTTCCATCTGCCTGATGGCTGTTGCCAGCTTTTATGTGATTGTACCAAATAGTTTTACTTTAGGTGATGGAATATGCCATCTTGTTCCCTATTCCCTATTGTTTGGCGAGAGCAATGGATCATAAGTTGTCAGGTTTGTAACATACTTTCAATGTAAAAATTGGCATTTGAAATGTAGATCATGTATGTTTTATCTTAGGGAAAATTTAGGTTTATTTATCTAACAAATAAATATAAACATTGTTGTTTTGCTTGCCTGTCTGTGTGTGCACAACAGGCATGTTTGGTACCATGAAGGTTAGAAGAGGGGGGTCCAATCCCTAGAATTAGAGTCACAGATGGTTGTAAGCTGCTATGTGCATGCTGGGAATCAAACCCAGGTCCATTTCAAGGACAAGTGCCCTTGACTGCTAAACCATCTCTCCAGCTCAACACGAGCTTTAATATATGATTTATTTTTAATGAAGTTACACAGTACTTGACATAATGCCTAGCACAAAATGACTGTTTAAGGTAATCCCACTGAGTTCTGTAGTGTTTCAGGCATTGGCATATATTTCTTGGTCTGTTCTTGAGTATTGCCAATATCAAGGAGGCTAGATATAACAGTTTCTTGTTGAACTCCATCCTTCATCTTAGTTTGATGTGTTCATGTCCTTCCAGTCATTTTGTCTTTATAACTGTCATGGTTTGAATATGCTTGGCCCTGGGAGTGGCCTTGTTGGAGTAGGTATGTCACTGTGGTGTGGGCTTTGAGATTTTCATCTGAGCTGCCTGGAAGTCAGTATTCTGCTTGCAGCCTTCAGATGAAGATGTAGAACTCTCAACTCCTCCTATACTATGCCCGCCTGGATGCTGCAATGTTCTCTCCTTGATGATACTGGACTGAACCTCTGAACCTGTAAGCCAGCCCCAATTAAATGTTGTCCTTTATAAGACTTGCCTTGGTCATGGTGTCTGTTCACAGCAGTAAAACCCTAACTAAGACAATAACCTTCTGCACATACATAACATGTGTAATTGGTACAGTATGAATAAACACACATGCACAAATGCACACACATATACATACATGCACACACATATACACATGTATGCACCTACACATATATACACACATTTAGGCAAATATATATATATACATATATATATACATATATGTGAGTATATATATATATATATATATACACACACATACAGACCTGCATACACAGATGCATATATAATATATTTATATATATATATATTCACACAATACACATAGACATATACATACACACACATACACATATATATGCGCACACATATACACATAAGTGACCTTACATGTGTTCTTCCTTTTGTGAGTAGAATCGTATCACAGTCTGCTGTGCACTCTACCTTAGCTTCTTGCTACTGCAAATACAAGTCAGTGGTCTTTTCTGAAGCTGCTGCAGGAAGCTGCCTTGTGTGGTTGTGCTGTGCTTTATTTAATAATCACTTAAGGACAGACAGGACTTGCTGAAGTGACCAATGCTTCTACAGGATTTGGGTGCTGTTACATAAACTTCTGGTGGTCACTCTGAACAGTGGATTCCCTGCATTAGATAAGTGCATTTTTTTCAAACATAAGTGATTATTGTTAAATTGCCAACCCTAGATGTGTAGGCATGCTCTGTTCTGCATTACCATTTTTCTGATTTTTTTCTTCAAGTTAATTAGTGAAAGATAACTTGTTGTTTTTAGCGTGTGTCCCAAACGCTGAATCGCATTGACCATCTTGAAACACACTTATTGACTATTTGTGTTTCTTTATCTGTGAACCTGCCTGTTGAACTCATTGTCTATTTTTCCATTGGATTGTCAGTCTCTTAAAAATTGATTTTCAACTCAATAATGTAGTTAAATCACTGTGGCAAAATGTGTTTTCTGGCTAGTTGTTCAGAGCAGGGTCTGTTAGCGCTGGTTTGCATACTTGAGGCAGTGTTCAATACGGTATGGACTTTAGAGGGAGGAAGCAGACACTGTGGCTGCACACTTTTGGTTTCTGGCAGGTTTTATGGTTTGCAGGTAGGGTACTAGCAGGTAATGGAGATTGTGTTGTGAAGGGGGCAGTCAGAAAGGGCCTTCAGACCTGATTGCTCCCGGGCTCCACTATGCTGCTACTGTTTTTTGTGTAACACCTGTGTGCTGATCAGCTCTTCATTGTTGCGATAAATTGTCTAAGCAGACAAACTAAAAGGAGAAAATGTCTATTTGGCCTTGTGATTTTTTTTTAGAGGCTTCTGTTTCTGGCCACTTGGCCATATCTCCTTGGGCCTGTGATACACCGTATACCATGTTAGAAGTGCAATGCAGGTGAAGTCTTTCACCTCCTGGTGAGTGGAAAGCAGAGAAAGGGTTGGTCCATTGCCCTGAAATTCTAAGGGCATGCCCTTGATGGTGACCTAACATCCCATGACTGGATCTCTCCCCCTCCAGGTTCTGAGAACTTCTCATAGCCCCAAGAGTTGGTAATCCAGCTTTGCTGTCCTGGGATTTTGGTGACACTAAGACCCAAGGCTGTTTTATCACAGAGGAATCCACCCACAAAGAGGAAAGTTTGTCCATCTTTAACCTTCCACTCACTTCATATGTTCAACACCAGGCTCTTTCCAAAAGACAAAAAGTATCAGTCACATTAAAACAAAGTTGTGTAAATTCTCTCTCCTCTGCACTGATCACGCCTCACCTGCAGTACTGAGCTCATTTTTTGGGGACTCTGCTTTAATTTATTTTTCTCGAGAGCACTGAGAGAGAAGTAATCAAAAGGAGACTGACTGAAAATCATACCATGAATATCAGGAAACATTATCCTGAGAAAAAGGTAAGTTTTATGGCTTATGATTTCGAGTCAGTATTGAAGATGTGTCTCCTGGGACTTGAATCAGGATTGTCATTTAATGTCCTCAGACCATGAACACTTAAAACTAACAGCTTGGAATCTCTGCAAGAAACACTCCTAGCAATCCTATCTAGCAGTGAAGCAAGTCACTTAAAAGAGTACTCATTACCAGAGATTCTAGCAGCTGCTATTCATGCATAAATGATGAAATTTATATATATTGAAATAATGTGCTGCTATCTTATTCATTCAAAAGGTTTATAGAATGTTCATGTTACATGAAACCTTCTGGTTTTGCCTTATCAACTCCATAGTAACTGTAGCCTACTCATTTTTTACTGCTATATAATATTTCATTGTATGAATATACTTCCACTCATCTTCCAGTCTCCTGTTCAAAAACACTTAATTTTGCCTAGAACATTTCACTGCTATGAGTACACCATTTATATCTGCTGATATTCATGCATACGGATTTCTCCAGGATTTACAACATAAGTGGAAATGCTAAACAATTGGGTGTGTGAATGCTTAACTTTGTAATGCCAAATTGTTTTAAAAATTATTTGCATCCTAGATTATAGTGAAGTTAACCTTCCCTTATAGCTGAAGTTGCTAGGACATTTTATTCTTAAATTATATTACCCAGTACCCAAGAATATAAATTGACTTTCTCATCAGGTGATTCTTATGAATGCCTTTCAAATCCCCAACGACTAACAACTGGGTACCTCAGCAAACTCATTTCCTTTAAGATATTTCAAGAGGCCTCTGTTTCTGTAGCCTCCCTGCTCTGCTGACTCGTTTGACTCTCCTCATCTTTCTTGTCAATCTCAGGCTCCTACTGCCAGAGGGTTTAAGAATGCAGACTCCTAAACAAGAGAACCAGAGTGTGATTTCCACTTTACCCCCACCAGCTGAAAGGCCTCATTCTTACCTAGGGATAAGGCCTCGGGAGTCCCTCCCCCACCCACCCCAGCAAAACTGTTATCTTCCTTTAGGAGTGTTTTATGAGTAGAATGATTTTTCATTATGTTGCATTTCATAAATAACACATCATTAGTATGTTGCCTGGAAGGTGAAAACCATATTATGATATAACTTTCCTTCCAACTATTTAGTTCAAGTTGGATTTGTTGATGAATAAAACAAAATAAAATAACATGTGGGAATTGATCCCAAGGTTTCATAGTCTTGCTACCGGCTGTAGAAGAACCACAAGTACATACATAAATTCCAACTAGTTTCTGATTTTGTTGCTATGGCATCAATGGACTGCTTAAGCATTTAGCTTAGTACGAAGCCTAAATAACTCATGTTGAAACCCAATTCTGCATCATACTAACTTGGGTTATCTAGTAGAGACGAGTCTACAAATACAGACATATACTAACTCCTTGTTTTCCTTACGAAGATGATGTTCACTCTTCCCTGGACTGGATTCGACTGAAGGAAGCTGCTTTCCTTGAAGAATGCTTCTGCTTGGAAAAACAAAACAAAACAAATACAAACAAATAAACAAACAATCAGGCCCTGGATCACATGAGTGCGAGCTGACTCCTCATCACTGAAACTTACTGTCTGCCACACTCCTGATGCTTTGTGTAGCTGGTGATGCTGCAAACAAGGCCGACCTTTGAGCTTATTGATCAGCATTAGCTGTTGTGGCTACAAGCCATTGGATAGTGTGCTAGATTATTATGCTTGCAAGCACCATTTTCTAAAGGACTTTGTAGAGATAGGCAACATCATAAATTGCTTTCCACGGCGAGGGAAACTGTGTCTCTGTATAAATACAAAAGCATCTTCAGAGAGCTGGTATGATTACACTATTTTGTACTGAGCAGAGCAAATTCTTTCTGGGCATGTGTGAAGTCCTATCTCTGCAACCCGAGGCACATAGGTGCAGGGAAGGTCACACCTGAGAGGAAAATACATTTCTCCAGAGAGGCCGAAAAAGGCAAATGTGGATTAGAAGGACCTAGGAAAGGGGCAGTGATTAGAATTGTGGGCATTCTTGAACTACTAGATCAATTCAAAATGCATGAGCGATTCAATTTTTGAGAGCAGTCCAGATGAAAAAAAATCTCCCTGTACATTTACATTTAAATATCGCTGACTCTGAGTTCCAACAAAGAGATTCACATTGCCATGAATTGGAGATGGCAAGGTCTGCACCATTGCCAAATCTGCCCAACTGCTCATTCTTCAGTTCAGCTTATTGGACTTTCTGGATGTTAAAATATATATATATATATATATAAAAAAAGCATTACATTCCTACTGTGTAAGCATACAGAATAAGAAAATCAAGTTTTCTGGGCTTATACGACTTAAAAAGCTAAGGAAGCAAAGCACGTTGAAAATATGGGCAGTACTTATAAATAATCATTTGAGAAGTGACACTTCACCACTTCTCCGTGATTGGATAATGAATGGATTGGATGCCACAAACGAGACAAGGGAAGGGAGGTGATTCTTTCTTCTTCAAAGGCATATCCCTCGGCATTTTCTGTTTTTATTAGGAGGAAAAGACCATACGTTTAGCATCATGACCTCCTTCATCTTGCATTTTCTTCCCCCCTAACTTCCACTTAATCGAGACCACTCTCAACTAGCAAGCTTAGAATGAACAGAGAGGGATGGCTGGCCTTCAGTCTGAAGAAGTAACTGGTAGAATTAGGAAGAATCCAGGATCTTGACCAGCTTCACACAATTAAATTGCAAGAGAGAGGAGAAAGGGAGCAGGAGGAGTGGCTCTGCAGTTAAGAGCCCCAGCTACTCTTCCAGAGGACCGGGATTTCGTTCCCAGTAAGCACATGGCTACTCACAAGCATCTGTGACTGCAATCCCAGGTATCCAATGCTCTCTTCTCAGTTCTGCTGACACCAGGCTTGCATGAAGCATGGACATATATGCAAACAAAACACCAATACAGAAAAAATAAACTAATTTTTACAAAGAGAAGAAAAGAGCCCCAGTCGTACTCTAGCCTACAGGCTATGGTTCCCAGTCAATGTCTGAAGAGTTCAGCACACATGCCTGAGACTCCTGACAGCCTGCTTCCAGAATGCAAATGCCCATTCCTATAAATCAAGTGCCAGCACTGTTTCTTTGAGCAGTGCAGAACATTGCTAAAGTTCACAGGCTCTTCCTTCATTATATAACAATGATAACGACTCAATTTAAGCATCTAATGACACAAGCTAGTCATCCATAGCAGCAAAAATTTAATAGCAACCTTCTCTGGAATGCTGTCAAGGAACACTTCCCAGGATACCATTACAGCCCTTCAGTTTACAAAACAATCAGCTTTAATCTTTAATACTGTTAAGCAGTAGGGGGCAGATATGCACATTAGCATAGCTTTGCTTTTTATAAATAGCATTTAATCTACCATATTCGGCCCCTGTTGGGCTGAGTATCTTCTGTCAGACAGTTTTAGATTTGAGTTAACAGTACAAGAGTTCCTCTTTTCTCAAAGGCAAGGTACAATGCTTGCCTTCCTAGGATATATACTGGAAGAGTTCATATAGTGCTGAAGTTTAAAGGCATAATCCTCCCACGTGTTCCCTCAGGGAAACATTAGACTTCTTGAAATAAATTTAAGTTACTGTTAGGATAAACCGTTAGGAAGAAATTCCTGAGTTCAGTGGCAAACATCAGCTCCATCACCTTCGTTTATGTGTTCTGTGCTTAGCGGGTAGCACTGAATGGTATCACCTCCGTAGCTTTTCATCTGCTCTATGGTTTGCCACACTCGAGTCCTTTCCCTTACCATTGCATGAAGAGAAGTCAGCCGTGAATTTCAGGTAGCTCTTTCTCAAGAAAGCAGACATAATTTTACTTTTGCAGTGTGTTTTCAGATGGCATGGAAGAAAGGCCTTAATAGAATTGCTAACATTGAAGAACTGAGCTAGGGTGAATTGAAAATGACTTGCAAAGTACTCATTCTCAGTTAATACCAGCTTACCCTGAAAGGCACGATGTATGTATTCTGTGCACCTCCCTCAATTGCTAAGATGACCTTGATGGTAAACCAAATATGATATATATAGAATAGGCACAAATATGTCGTGAACATAGCCAACAACTTACCTATATTTTCAGGTGAGTGAAGTAAAAGGGTTTTATGAAATTTTCCTATGATTCATTGATTTTGGAGGTGGATCCTTAGGCTTCCAGAGAAGGACTTTCGACTTTTAGTCAAGGTTATCTTTTAAGGTATTCGGGATGTTGACGACTGACTCAGACAATGGAGAGCAAGACCTAATCTTTGCAGGAAGCATGTGGTCATATTATAACTAAGGCGATAAACATATCCAAATAGAATCAAACAGCTAGGACACCCCACTAAACTCTAATCCTTTAATTTGCCTTCCATTTAAATGTAATTTAAACAACTATGCCATGAAACACTAGACTGGACCAAAGAGACAGACTAGCATTGCTAACAATCATTAGCTAAAATGACAAGAGCTGTGGATGGTCCCACCAAAATAAAAATAGGGTAAGGGGGCATGCTACTGAAGACAAACATGAATAAGCCCTCAACCTACCCTTGCTTTTAACTGACTCCAAGCTCCCCCATTCTGAAGGTCACACAACTGGGCTGCCTGTGATCAGCTATCTACTGACTTTGCTGTAAGATACCACCTGTGACATGTGAATTATGACAACAGTTGCCTACGGAACTTTGCCAAAACTTGAAAGGTCCTTTTGCTAAAAGCTCTGATTATTGGAGCTTCTAGACATCTGACAGATGTCTAGAAAATGAGCTACCAGAATTCTGGGCTTCATATCCTTCTGTCCCCTTGACTGCCTCACCCTTGGGCCCTACTCTAATAAGTAATGCAGTAGGCATATAGATTATTTGAGAAATGCTTGTCTAAGTCTCTAATAGAGGGTCACTTGACTTATTGGCTGCAGTAGTAGATATAGGCTTCTACTATACCCTGGTGTTTTATCTGCCTCTCAGTCCCTTTTCAGAATGTATCAGAAAGCTCCAGCAAAACTACTAGGTCAAGATTACTTTGTGCAAGACACCAACTAACACTAGCAACAGGAGGCTAACAGCAAATAGAATGTTTTTGAAATCCCTCTGTGGTGGTTTGAATAGGTATGTCTACATAGATGCATGTGTTTGAATGCTTGACCCATAGGAAATGGCACCATTAGGAGGTGTGGCCTTGTTGGAGTAGGTGTCCCTGCTGGAGGAAGTGTATCACTGTGGAGGTAGGCTTTGAGATCTCATATGCTTAAGCTAAGCTTAGTGTGGTAGTCTTCTGTGGCTGTCAGTGGATCAAGATGTAGACCTCTCAGTTCCTTCTCCAGCACCATGTCTGCCTACCTACCACCATGTTTCTTACCATAATATTAATAGACTAAACCCCTGAAACTGTAAGCCAGCCTCAATTAAATGTTTTCTTTTATAAGAATTGCAGTGGTTATTGTGTCTCTTCACAACAATGGAAACCCTAACTAAGACACCTTCCCATTATTAATGTACAGTTACCAATCTTCAACCCTCTCCAACAAATCAATAAATGCCTCTTGCTCCTTTTAGTCAGCAACAGCCTGATATCTTTGAATCACAGCTATCTTCCTTCCATTGCACCAGCTTGAGGGCACAATAAAGGAATTTTGGTATGTAACTCAGTCTTATTTCCATGTGTTGAGGGCTGAGCTGATCCAAGTCTTTCCCTAAGGTCCTGGTATATAGAGAAAGAATGTATCTCCATCTCTAAACCCAGACATATGCTTGGCAGAACCAGTACTAATAGCCTGGGGTTAGGTACTTGGGGTAGCTATGGCTTTGGATCCTGAAAAGCCAACTCTTTCCCCCTTAGAGAGTCTATGGTTATCAGTCTCAAGGTTGCTGTGTGTTCAGTCTGTAATGTTCTACAGATACTCTGTGTTCCTCTTGTGCAACAATGTTGAATTAGCTTCTAGCTAACTTTGTCTCACCGTATGATAGTTTCTGCTGATCTTGTTCCATTTCCCCTTTTAGGCAAAACAGTATATAAGATGCTGCACTTCTTAATAAGCTTGTTTTGTATAAAACACATCTTGTGCAAAATCTCCCAATCCCAGGGTTTCTTTCTTCCTTGCTTTCTCATCTTCTATTCATCTCCCACTTAGGACCCTGTCACTGAAGAATGACCAATGGTCTAGATTGTCGGGGATTAGTTCTAACGTTTTGAATTAATTTAGTCCCCCAAATCGAGACTCTGCATGTCCAAACACTGAAGGTCCTTGTCACCAATTGTTGTTTGATCAATCAATAAAGAACCAATGTCTAATGGCTGAGCCCATAGACTGAGTTGGGATCTTTAGATTTGCGCAGGCTAGGGACTGGGAGAGAGGAAGGAGCAGAGATAGCCATATAGGGGAAGAAGAAAGACCAGACCTAAATGCCCGCTGACATGTGAGAATCATGGAAAGTGGCCACACAGGCCACTTCCCCAATTGTGTTTGGGGTACCAGAGATGAAATAAAGATTTTAGAAGATGTTAACTCAGGAGTATCACAGGAGAGTGTTTGCTAGCAGTGGGAAGGATTAGAAATGCCCAGTCATGCCCAGCCATTAAGCTAGTCAAGGCATTTTAAAATTAACTGGTGTGTGTGTGTGTGTGTGTGTGTGTGTGTGTGTGTGTGTGTCTTTCACACTTTGGGCGGGTGCATGCGTGTGACCCGTTGGGAGCACAGAACGGTTAGCAAATTACTGCTACACTAGGTGGGTCACCATTGTTTCCATGCCATCAGTTTGCCACTTGGTATCAAAAGTACACCCTTTGGTTTCAAAAAATTATATGTGTGCCAGAGCATGCATATATAGGACAACATTGAGGAATATGTTTTCTCGTTCTACTTAGGTTCTGGAGACAGAAATTGGTTCATTAGGCTGTGTAGCAGTTGCCTTTGCCTGATGAGTCATCTCATTGGCTCCTAAAAGTACATTCTGGTGAAAATCTCTTTTTTAAAAATACAAACAGTATTGGAGAAATGCAAATGTTGAAATCTAAGTTTAAGTTCGCAATGTAATAAAGTTATTTTAGATTGTTTTAGGTTTTACATATCTGGAGAAATGGTTTGCGTTTGCCTCTTGGGGTTTGGGGTAGTATTTCTTTTTGATAATTACTGTCTATCAACTGTCAGTTTAGAAAGTCTCTCCTACTGTGTTCACACATCAGGTGGCTCAACAACTTGAATGAACTGCTGCTGAACTAACTCATCTAGACACACATTGAAATAGAAGCAGCGTGCAGATATGTCCTCTATCATCTGACTTCAAATACAGACCTCTGCATCAATGATTACACTTGCCACAGGACACCCTCAGCTGCCCTGTTTCCATCAAACGATATCTTCGCTAAGAACAATATGCTCAGCATGGTGACATATGCTATCGCAGATGCAAGGGAGATACTGGACCCTATGCTTGATTTCAAAAAGTTTCTGGTCTATTATGAAAGATAAAATTAAACGGCAGAAAACTCTTAGAGCTGCACAGCACCATGAAATGTTTGAACAGACACTCACAAAGGGCATTGGTAAGACAAGGGGCTCTGTTTTCACAGTACAGGTAGATAGGAGCATTTAGCAAATGCTCAGGTGTTGAGGTAGCCTGTGCTCACAAACACAGTGACTCACATGTGTTGCTCTGCAGCCCGTTTCTTACATATTGAATTGAAAATAAATTGTGTTCTTGCAATATATTCTGATGATAGTTTCCCTCCCTGTTTCCTACCAGATCCTTGTCACCCCCACTTCCAACTCCATGCCTTCTCTCTCTCTCTTAATAAAATAAACAAACAAATAAAAAGCAAATAATAATAAAACAAACTTAACAGTAACAACAACAAAAAGACACAAAGAAAGAACATACATAATGGTCACATGCGCGTGCGCGCGCACACACACACACACACACACACAAAGTCTAAACAAAGCAATATGAGATTTCAGGATCTCCAAATAATCTACAATTATAACTTTAAGTTTACTTTCTGTTGGCCATATACTGCTGGCCATGGGGTCTGCCCTTAAGTGTGGTTGGTTTGTATCCCCAGTGAGAGTCCCTTGGGGAAGGGAAGTTTTCCTTTGTGAGCCCTTGGCAATAGTAGATAGCTTCTTGATTAGGAAAGGGAACTGCTGTCTACTTCCCAATCTCACGCTCAGAACACATCTGGTTTAGACCTGTGCTGACCCTACGCATGCTGCCACAGGCTGTGTGAGTTCCTATGTCTGTCAGTCCTGTTGTATCTGGAACACTGGCTTCTTGGCATCCTATGTTCCCTCTACCCCTTACAGTCTTTCTAATTCCTCTTCTACATAGTTCTCTGAGTCTCAGGAGGAGGGGATTGATGGAGACATCCCATTTAGTACTGAGTGCTCCAGGGTCTCACTCTCCGAACATTGTCCAGCTGTCGCTCATTATATTGGTTTCTATTCACTGTAGGAGGAAGCTTTTCTGATGATAGTTAAGTGGGACCTTGTTCTATGAGTGTAGCAGAATGTTTGTAAGAATCGCTTCATTGCTACATTTCATTTGCAGAACAGTTGTATTTGGTTTTCCCCTGGTCTATATCCTATCTAATCTCAAGTTCTTGGCTACCCTAATAGAGTCAGGCATGGGTTCCATCTTATGGAGTAGGCCTTAAGACAAATCAGATATTAGTTGGTTACTCTCACAAGCTTTGTGTCACCATTGCATGAGCGTTCTCACAGGCAGGTCACCATTGTAGATCAAAGACTTTATAAGTGGGTTTGTGTTTCCTCCTCTAGTAGCCTTTAGAGTACCTTCTAGTACCATGAACACTAGCTAGTAGAGGTAAAGGTTTTACTTAAGCACCAGCTTGACTTCTCTGTGTCCATCGAGATATGTAGTTATTGTCTTCAGCATCAGGTTGTGAAGAATGACCAAGGTGACCTTTTTTCTAAGTTGACCCTCATACAGTCCTGTGAGGGAGCCAAGACTTCTTTACTTGACAGGAGAAGAATATAAGATTCAGAAGCACTAAAGTTGTCAAGGTTATAAAACTTTAAAAGGTATTTTTATTGCATCTGACACCACGTGTTGCAAACCAAGAGAAACTTCTCCAAACATTTACCTATGAAGTTTCATAGCAACCAGCTTATTTTGTAAGTGTGACTTTGAGTTTATAGATGCGACCTTCAGCAAATCCTACTGCTGAGTCCTACCACAACTGGCTAGACATGATCTTTACATGCATGGCAGGAAGAGTGAACTGTGGAAATGAACAGTATTCTTATCTGGGTGCTTAGAGACACAGAAACAACTCTTTTTTCTAAGTAAGTTTTGTGCAATTCAAAAAAGAAAAATGAAACATACACCAAGATAAGAAGAAAAGCTTATTTTTTTTTATCATGTCCATGCTTGGTCAGTGACTGTGAGAAATACAGATCTGAGGGTGCTATCTATGAAGCCGTGGGAAGCTTCCAGTGTGGACAGCCCAGCAATGGCCCTGACAGGTACTGAACCAAGGAGCTTGTATATCAGCGTCCCCCTGAACTTCTCTTTCACTCCCAATGGCGAGCAGTTCCCTTTACTGTATTAGATCTCATGTTAGAACATTCTTTTTCAGTTAGGAGTAAAACTAAAAGAAAAAAAAAAAAAAAAAAAAAAAAACTACTGCGAATGCCAGACTGGATAGCAAATGTCTAGAAAATGAATCTCATTCCCCTTTAACCGTGAACCGTGACGGTTCCTGTGCAGAAGGGTCTCTTTCAGTCTCGTCTCCTATGTCTTCCTTTAACTGTTCCAGGGCTGTTAACCATCATGCTGTGACAGTTAGAAACAAACCGGCCTTGCTATGAAAAACTTTGATGGTTCAGCAGCTCTTTATTTTCCTCCCTGTAGTGATCATTGTGACACAGAATGATTTTTGAGGTTATAGGATAAGAAAAACGTCCTAGGAAAGCAGGCCTTATTGATCCTTCTGCTTGTCTGTCTTATCTCGGAGCCCGGAAGACGCCAACCTGAGCCACTTTTACCAGCCCACGAAAGATGCAGCACATTAAGCCCAGAGGTAGTGGCTCAGATCGGAAAACCGTTCTTGGAAGAAATTACAGATTTGCGTTCTTTGAAGACATTTATTCCTTCAAAGTTCTTAATTTGTGCTTATTCACTTCCTCTAGCTGATTTCAGGCACAAATAGAAGAAAAACTGATTTTCTGTTATGATCACAGCTGGCCAGTGGCTAGTATGAAGTCTATATTCTAAGTTTTCCAAGATTGCTTTGCAAAGTAACTGTGTTTTGTTGCCTCCACTAAAATGGCTCTGTGCCTGATACTTGTCTAAGTCTTATTTCATGAATATTATTTTAAAAATAAAATCTCAAAGGAAAAGGCTTAATGGAAATTCACTAAAATATTAACAATAGCAGCTTTCTTGGAAAATCGGATGGCAGGTGATTCTATTTTATTTTTTCTTATTCTTCCATTTATTTTTCAGATCTTCCTACTGAGTTAGTATATGGCTAGATGGTACAGCTGCAACAAAACCAGAAAAATATATTAAAATTATAAAAATATGAGACTAATGCTCTATTTCTCACTACACTTAACACTGACATGATGTAAATGTTTTGGGTTTTCCTTCATTGCTACCTTGAAGAAAGAGAGATGGGATCACCCAGAGCTCCCAGGGACTAAACCACCAACCAAAGAGTACACATGGAGGGATCCATGGCTCCAGTTACATATGTGGCAGAGGTTGGTCTTATCTGGCATCAATGGGAAGGGAGGTCCTTAGTCCTGTGGAGGCTTGATGCTCTCTCGTAGAGGGATACTAGAGCTGTGAGGTGGGAGTGGGTGAGTGGGTGGAGGAGCACCCTCATAGAAGCAGGGGAGGGGGAATGGGATGGGGAGGGTTGTGGAGCGAAAACCAGGAAGGGGGGATATCATTTGAAATGTAAATGAATAAAATGATTAATAAAAAAGTAAAGATCATTAAAAAAAAAAAAAGAAAAGAAACAGAGATGGGGCAAGCAAGGTAAATGGATGCTATTGCCTGGAGCAATGTTTTGCTACAATTAAATGATCACATAATGATGATTAAATATCAGGGTCTGCTTCCAATAAAGAAATGAGGAATGACCTAATTATTATAGTTTGCAAATGAAAGCCTATTCATTTATCATCTCATCGAACATTATGACCAGATTTTTATAAAAGGGGCTTTTCTCCCTCAGTCTACAATTTTTCTTCTTTATAGACTGAGGCTCTGTTGAGCCAACAGGGGGAACTCTGGTGGCATTACTGAAGACAGCCTGCCAGTCTTCTCCAGGCTTGTGGGGAGATCCACATAGTTGGGCTTACATGCCTTGGGTCTCAGAAGCAGCAGCAGTGTGTTTTGCTCCATTCCATTTCTTACATGGACACGAGTCTGTTTTCCTGTTAGTTCAATGCAGGTAAGAAGAGGAAGCTTTCCCACCTTCCTCAAGAACTTGGAAACCAGTATGGAGGAAGTAAAGCTCTTCTTTGCAGTAATACCAATGTTGACTTGTTCTGAATTTAACGATATAGTTTATGGGCTTTGTAGTGTCTTTGTTTCTCTTCCATGTCTTTCGGCTGAGTCAAGGTTATTCCAGGAATTGTCACAAGAAACTGTGACAAGTATAAAAATCCTCCTCACTTGCTTGGCCAACACAAAGGATAGGCTTTCTGGAAAAAAAAGACTTTGGGCAAAAAAGAAGAAAAAAATAAAACATTAGTAATGACTTGGAAGCAGACTTTGAAGTATGCTGTTTTCATGTGTTGTCACTCTTTTTTCAGTCTTTCTCTGCAGCCTTTTCTGTGTTCCTTACATGCACCCCAAATACCTACTGTGTGTTTATTTTTCTCTAGAAAACCAGTACCAATAGTATTTTCATAGATATCTCAAATAAAAATTAGCTTACGAGGGTCTAAAAATAGTCTTAGTCATTTTTCTATTTCTGTGAAGAGAAACCACAATCAAGGCCAACTCTTACAGAAGAAATCATTTAATTAAGAGCTTGCTTCTAGTTTCAAAGATTTATTCCATCATTCCTCTTGGTGGGGAGCATGGTGGTATTCAGGCAGACATGGTGCTGGAGAAGTAGATGTGAGCTACAATCCCTAGACTGATCCCTAGACAGAGAGAGAGGGAGAGAGAGAGAGAGAGAGAGAGAGAGAGAGAGAGAGAGAGAGAGAGAGAGAGAGAAGACTGGGTTTGCCTCAAAGCCCATTGCCAATGACACACTTCCTTTAACAAGGCCACTCTTCTTTATCCTTCTCAAGTAGTGCCACTGCATGATGACTAAGCATTCAAACACAGACGCCTATGGGAGCAATTCCTATTCGAACCACCACAGAAGGAATTGAACCAATTACAGCAGGAAGAGTGGGTGACAAGCTGGAAAGGAATTTATGTCAGGCTGCAGGAAGTTCTCTTTCTGGAGTCAAGTCTTTCATGTAAGCCTTCATACGATTGTATAAGCCTACCTGTATTGTGGAGGTCAGTAGGCTTAATTTGAAATCCTTAGATTTACATATTAAGGTCACCAAAGATGTCAGAAATCTCCTATGTACTGCAACCCTCTTGTCTATATAGTTTATGTTCTGTGCCTCAGTCACTCATTATTAACTGTGATCACAGCATGGAACATTCTTGAAACAAACATTTCACGAGCTCTAAATTGCATGCTTTTCTGAGTCACATGTTGAAATCCTGCTTCTCCAGGGTCAGGAAACAATCTATGCTGTGTGGTGGGCCTTCTTGTTAAGCCACTCAGTTGCCCTCTAGGCAACCGTAGTGACTCTAATGATGTCCCAATGCTTGTGTTCAGAACCTATGCCATTTATGCCATCATGCAGATATTATGTTGTAAGTACAAGAAGGGACAACAGGGAGGGAGGGGTGAAGCAAGAAAGAGAGAGAGAGATTTCTGTAACTTCTATTATAGAGTGTCGTTTCATTTTCTCTATTTTATCATCAATTTCATTGTTAATAAATTATGATACCTACTTCATATATTAACTTTATTATAGGTATGAATTTTAAAAAGACTGGGTATTTATTGTCCAGTACTGTAATTTTAAGCATTTATTGTGAATACTGTAATTGTTCCTGAAATTTCTCTCTGAGGCTGATGTGAATCTTTTCTCTATACTCATAAGATCCTGGTGACAGATCAAATTCCAGTTCCACCAAAGTTCACTCAAAGGAACCACTGAGTTTACTGGGCTTACTGGATGTAAGTGATGGTTACTAATAGCAGTGTGAATCACTTCACAACAGCTGCAGTAGGAAGTCTACCCCATAGCCGTAGATGTAGTCTCCTCCCCTAATCTTTCCAATCTATATACTCTTACCCCCACCTGAAACCTTGAGACCACAGGACAGAAGTGCATACAAATGACTTGCAAGAGAGGCTTGATGCTCTGGTTAGGGCTCAGCAACCCTCCTCAGCAGCTTCCACTAGGAAGGACTGTCAACAGTCCACAGGCCCAATCATGATGAGTGCTTTCAACCAGGCACAGATGATCTCATAAAGACAGTGTCAATGCCATTCAGCAAATAGTGCCTTACCAAAGAATGTGTCTCTCAGCTAAGGAGAAACTACTGTAATAGCTGACCAGTATGTGGGCACCATGGCCTCTCACAGTAAATGTGTCAAGTTGATTATCACAGATCATGTGATTGGGTAAGTGTTCCCCCCTGTGTTTTGACATCACCTCTTATTCGAAGAAAGTCCCTGCTTTAACCCTTTCCCCTCATCACTAGAAACCATATGCTTCTGCTATGTCAAGTTATTTTGAAAGCTCTGAACATTGTCTTCATGGCTGATCTTTGTTTGATCCTGCTGTTTTCTCATTCCTCACTTCCTACTTATCTGTTGTGCTTTCTAATATACTTCACTTAATATAGAAAACTAGTTTAAATAGAGCCACTTTGGAAGGTATCATCAACTCCTTATATTCCCATAGTACCTGGAAGAGTCTTTATTTCAACATATAGGATATGCTGTATGGTTCCATTGGACTCTTCCATTAGGATGTGATTGCCTCAATACCAGTGATGCTGTTGCCCAGAGAGACTAGGTTCACCATGACCGCTGGATGGGTGGTTGCTTGCTGAATGAATTGTGCATCTGAAGGCTGTATGCCCTCATTCTGGCATGTATGGTTTGAGATAAAAGAGTTTTGCAAAGATCATGAACATGGCTTCTACAGAACATTCTGGGAAGCTGGGGAAACTTACTAAAAAGGAAGCAGAGAGAGTAAGTCCAGTGTCTCTTAACACATACTCATCATCATGACTTTTTGGGGGGTCTATTCTTGCCATGACCTATATTCCTCTCTTAAGTACTTATTGATTAATATGAAATGGGGTTGTAATCAGCACACTTCATATTTTCTTAGTGCCATTTCACATAGAATGATTAAATTACAAGAAGCACACTGTCTTCCTAACCTTTCCCCGCTGTACATATGTACCAAGCTGTGAGCAGCCTAGATAACCTAAGGAAGCCCCACCCCCTTGCAGGCCTTCATTGACCTGTAGGCTTGGACTCCATGGTAAGAAAATGAATTGGAGGTTTCTGAGTTAGAGCCATAGGTTGTTTGTGAAATGAGACAAAGCAACACTAAAATCAGGGAAATAATATGTACTGTACTGAAACAAAAGGAAATGTACGCAGATATGAGGTGGGTTATCACAGGCATTCTCTTTTTTTTATTAATCATTCCATTCATTTACATCTCAAATGATATCCCACTTCCTGGTTACCTCTCTGCCAACCCCCATCCCACATCTGCCCTCCCCACTCCCTTTTGCCTGTATGACAGTGCTCCCTCCACCCACCCACATTCTCCTGCCCCATAGCTCCAGCATCCCCCTATGCTGGGGCATCAAACCTTCTCAGGACCAAGGGCCTCTCCTCTCCTTGATGTCAGGCAAGGCCATCCTCTGTTACATTTGTATCTGGAGACACGGATCCCTCCAGGTACACTCCTTGATTGGTGGTCTAAACTTTGGGAGAACTAGGTGGTCAGGCCAGCCTATGTTGTTCTTCCAATGGGGTTGCAATCCTCCTCTGCTCCTCCAGTCCTTCCTTTAGCTCCCCCACCAGGTTCCCTCAGCTCAGTCTGATGGTTGGCTCCCAGCATCCACATATGCATTGGTCAGTTGCTGGCTGGACCTCCCGAGTAACCACCACACTAGGTTCCTGTCAGCAAGCGCCAGTTGACCAAGGCAACAGTTTGGTGCCTGCAGACATGATGGATTCCCAGGTGGGACAGTCCCAGGTTGACCCTTCCTTCAGTCTCTGTTCCATTTTTTGTCCTTGTTCTCCCTTTGGACAGGAACATTTCTGTGAAGGTGGATGTGTCAGAATACCTGGGGAGTCTAGCTGCAACTGGAGTTTGTGTTGTGTGGGATCGGGTTCAGCACAGGGGCTCAGTTCCCCGCACAGGTGGGAACCAGAAGGCCATCACAGGCATTCTTGCTGCACTTCAGATATTTAAACTTTCCAAAGATCTGACTCACCACCCTAAGTTTCCTTGAACTTTTTTTCTTTGCATAATTGAGTGCTCAGCTGGATGCTGTACTCTACAATCGCGATTTCCTTCCTAATTGCACAAGTGGCTGAGCTCTTACAATACCATATTTCTGTTCATTTGCATTTATACAATATCCTTCACCATGTGATTCAAATGCACCATTTGAATGTGGAGTTCTGTGTCTGTCTTTAGGATTCCTGTAATGGCAGGGTCTACGAATAGAGCAAGTCCGGGGAGAGTTACTGTAATCTCAATATGAGACTGTCTTCTTACAATTGGCCAATATTCAGCTGGTTTCTGACGTGATGCTGAGCAGTAATTCAAATGGAAGAACACAGAAATAAGTGGAGGGAAAGAACACCCAAAGTGATCATTTAGAAGCTGTTTTCAGGTCAGAATAAAAGAACATGGGATTTGTTTGATTTTATTCTAAACACCATATAATCAAAAGGGTCTCAGGCTCCCTAGGAGCTCCCTGTATGGGGTTGCTTTATACATTGTTGAAAAAAAGCTGGAAAGAATTCTTGCCTTGGATTTCCTTTCTAACCCACACACTTATTTTCAATTCAAATGAAGAGGTCTCCAGTCAAATAATGTAATTTCAGAAAACTTCCACAGAAGCCCTCTTGATCAACTATCATGTACACTTGAAGGAGCCAAACCTATTCATGATATGAACTATATGGTACATTACCAATTTTGACCACATTCTCCTTATAAGGCAGTTAAGTGAGCATGAGCTGCTGATTTGTTCCCCATGGCAGAATGACTGGGACCAGGGCGGGAGGGGTCCTGGTGAGTTCATCCTGCTGCCTTTTTTCTTTGAAAGGGTTGCCCAATTTCTATTCCATTGACATATTGGCTCTACATTTCTTTGTTGCAGGTGTCTGCAGTACACTGAAAGCCGAAAGCACCCCTGGTCTCTACCCATTGGACAGCAGTTGTATTTCCAAATAGGACAACCAAAAATATCTCCAAACTTCCCTTGGGGGAAAATTGCTTTGGCTGGGCACAACTGCTTTAAAATAATACTTTTGTTTGATATGATCAACCTACTCAAATCAATAAGTTCAAAATCTAAGAAACTGTCATGGTTCTGTACTATGGTGATTGAGTGTTCATTAATCACCTAGAGGCTTCCAAAGTGACCCTAAGTTTTAGAATCAATGCAGTGCATTTCTTAGGATGCTACACCTGGTGTGGTCGCCATAGTTCTCTAAAGAAACAGGAGCAAGAGGAGAGAAAATAGACAGATGGTCAATAGAGAGATGGATAGCAGGGGAAATGCCTTTAGAAATTGTCTCCTGTGCTTATGGAGGCTTTCCATGCCATGAGGGTAGTCTGTGAGCAGTATATCCAGGTAAGCTTGAAGTCTAAGAATCACGGATAATATGGGGTGATGATAGGGTCACTTGTCTAAGTCCCAGAATCTGAAGAAACCATATCCTGGGTAGTTTCATGTCAACCTGACACAAGCTAGAGTCATCTGAAAGAGGAGAACCTTAATTGAGGAAGTGCCTCCCATAAGATCTAGCTATAAGGCATTTTTCTTACTGGTTTATGGGGGAGGGCCCAGCCTTTGGTGGATAGTACTATCCCTGGGTTGGTGGTTCTAGGTTCTGCAAGCCAGTAAGCAGCACCTCTTCACCTCTGGATCAGCTCATGCCTCCAAATTCCTGCCCTGTTTGAGTTCTTGACCCCACTTCCTTTGATGATGAACAGCAATATGAAAGTGTAAGCCAAGTAAACCCCCTTTCCCCATTTAATTGGGGCTGGCTTATAGGTTCAGAGTTTTAGTCATTATAATTATAGTAGGAAGCACAGCTGTGTCCAGGTAGGCCTGGCTCTGGGGGGGCTGGATGATGACCTTCATCCAAAGGAAGCCAGGAGCAGACTGTCCTCAGGCAGCTAGGAGGAGGGTCTCAAAGCCCACTCCACAGTGACACACTTCCTCCAACAAGGCCACACCTACTCCAACAAGGCCATACCTTCTAATAGTGCCACTCCCTGGGCCAAGCATATTCAAACCACCACACCCCAACTTGCTTTTTGCTCATGGTGTTACATTGCAGCAATAGAAACTCCAAGTAAGACACACAAAACATGAGACTATGATGTTCAAGGACATGTTGTTGTCTATGGATGCCCAACTGGAACAGAGGGAGGAATCACTGTTGCCTACATGGATGAGGGGGTGTTCCTTACTTAGGATATTGCTTCACATACTAATCTCCAGAAATCCTCATAGTCTAACTCAGATACCGTCTTATCATCTATTCAGGGTCCCTTTAGGCTTCCTGTTAACATAAAATTAAAAATAGCACCTGATTTAGGCTGTTCTTTCAGAGCAGGTCAAACAAACACACATACCACCACATAGATTTTCTAGCAAAATTTTCTTTTGTTTTCATAAATCAAATCCTTTAAATCCAAGTAGTTTATTAGCATTGCTTTGAAATATTTAGTTTATAAATAGGGTGTCACTGCTGATGCTGCTCTACAATATTTCAAATCAGAATAAAAATCTTATACTTTCTGATGATTCACAGATTGGCTGTATAAATCTGTGCTCACCTGAAGTTATAACTCCAGAATTGAATTTGTGGGCCTGCCAGCCAAATCTTAGCAGCATGCTCTGATTTACAAGGCTCTCTTTTATTAATGGTAGTTGCAGCCAAACTGGTTTTTAGTACTTTATAAGTCCAAAAATTAATTTCCATATCCTTAAATAAGTTTACAAATCCTAATATAGATTTACAAGTCTTGAAACAGATTTGAAAATCATGCTGGTAAATCCTGAATAAAATAACTTGATTTGCAAACCTGGACTCTGCACCTGGTTTTCTAGGAAGTGATTTATAAATCAGGAGTTGAGTGCACCCTGGCACAGTGGACTGCTCTCTCTCTCTGGGAAGTCCCTCTCTTCACATACCATTGCACCAGACTGATTTACAGGGTTGCAGCCCCGGGCTGGCAAAGGCTCCTCTGGCTCTGACACACAGGGGCTGGTGAGGGAAAAGGGCCACATCCCTCAGGCTGCCTAAAGCAGCTAAATCAGTAGGAAGACAGCAAGTCATTCATCTTTTTAGTCAGAAATGGAAAGTGCAGGCTCCAGGTTCTGGAGTAAGTCCTGAGACAGGGGTAAGACATAGGCAACTGCTAGCCAGCGCTAGTGCTCACAGGGTGCCACAGCCCAGAGCCTGAATCAGGAGAGAGCGCATCATCCCTCAGATGGTACCCATTCCCTTCCTGCATACTGATGCTTCTGACAGTTGTCCAGGGAAGGTAAACAGTGAAAAAAAGAGTAGAGCTTATGTCTACTTTGATCACAGCTTGAACTATTTCCATGGCTTTCTTACCGACCATAAGCTAATTTCACAATTGAGGAAGCATTAGAGAGGTTTTATCAGGAATATATGGGGTCGGGAGTTTGTCTTTCCCTTACCCTTTCGTGGAGTACCTACAGGCACCTGTCATCACAGGTCCCCTCCACCGCCAGAGCTCTGCTTCACTCTTCAGAGTAGCTCTGTGTGTCCGTGAAATCCCAGAATCTCCCAGAGAATGTGTCCTTGTTTGGCCATCCAGTTTCCTTGGACCAGGCAAGGTGGCTGCCCGGATCCAGGTGCGCATGTTAGAGCTATAAACGGCAAGCAGTTTGCTTCCCCCTTAAGTGACAAAGACAGTATTTGCAGCAGGTCTGGCCTTTCCAACATGGCACCCCGTCGCCACCACTGGACTAGCCTCCTCACTGTGGAGATGTAGCTTGTATCCCATGTCCTCCTGCCTGGTAACCCCAGCTGCACTTTGCCATTGTGTTACAACGCCACCTGTGGTGCCCTTGAAGCCTATCAATAATGGGCTTCTTCCACTCGTTCCTTCCCTCAGTGTGTTGTTCTTGCTCTGGGAATATTTTCCTCTGGATCAATTTGTGCCCTTCAATAATTCTGCCCCGTCCCCTAAAAGATGTGAGTTGTCTCCGGCACTTGCAGTTTCTTTGCTTTGAAAGATGTTCCTGATGGCTCTACATTATGGTGCGTTTTCACATAACTACAGCAGCTGTTTTTCATCTGCCAGTTAGTTATATGTCTCCTAGCCTGATATCCTTCATTGTTGATCAGAAAGTGCTCCAGATTTAAATTCCCACTCTGAGTTTTTGTACTGGTTCCATTCAAACAAAGTCTGGTAAGCTTCAATTTATTCAAATTAGGAAATATTTTAGCCTCACTACCTTTTGAATATGGTGATTATAAAACTCAAACGAGATAAAATGGGTCAAAATGTCTTGCAAATTTTTAATGCTATCTCCCCATAAGCTCCTAATATCTCCTCATAGCTGAGTCCAAAAATTCAAGACTGACTAGGCTACTTTGCTCCAAATGACTGTGTTGGTGGTTCAGATAGTAATTACAATTCCGTTACATGATATAAGAATTTAAATTATGTAAATTTGAAGCAGTATAATATGAAATATTAATAATATCTTATTTTATATGTAAATGTTGGGATAAAAGCAGTTCTCCAAAGTAAAAGAAAAAAAATATAGCTGCCAAAAATGTACCATTACTCGGTGGCTGGGTGGAGTAAAGGGTAAGTTGTGTATATGATATTGTTATTGGCAGTGCCACTTTGGCTGGGAAAGAGAAAGACACTCACTCTTTGTCAGAAACTGTGAACCGTGCCTTCCCTCCATGTGTTGAAATGTGCTATTTTAAATTCACTTTATTATAATGAAACAATATAAAGATCCAATACAAACGTCATTCAAACTTTCATCAATCCATGGAGCTAGCATCAGGGCTATGAAGCCTCTCCCTTTCCGCCTTCTAAAGCAGTAACCTTGCAACATAATTTAGGCATGATAAAATACCAATTTTTTTTTTTTTTAGCAAGCAATTATTTGGCAGAAAGAACTTGGAGAAACACTGGTAATAATTTGGAGCAAACAAAGACAGGGCAGCAAATCAGTCTTCCTTATAGTTCTCGAACATCATCTTCTATCTGTGAAGGTCAAGACAGGGAGTCCCTGCTGCAGCGTCAGCTCCTTATACACAGTGCTCTGCCTGGAGAACACAGTGAGTACACTGATATCTGAAGAATAAAGGCTACTGGATCACTTCATTCATGGGAGCAAAATAGTTTGTGTTTTATAAGTTTAGAAACACCTCGACAGGACGCCCTTCTTTGTATGTAGTCTTTGCCCTGCAGTCTTGTTATGAAGATAGGGTCCCTACTTAAGATTTCTAACTGGAATCCAGAGCAGCCAGTCAGGCCGCGAAACTGTTGCCTCTCATTCAAGATCTTCTTACTTTTATATCATTGGATTCGTGAAAGCAGAAAGGGTCTGTTCATATTCCTTTGGCTTCCCTCACTATGAAGTAAAAACAGGCTTTCAATAGATACTTTGAAATAATTGACTAAAAATACACACCTGTATTGTTCACAGACTCTATGTGGGGTCTAATAAGAATTTCACCCCATGAATGATTTAGAAGGATTATTTTAATAGATGAGGTGTTTCGTTCACAGCAAGTCCACTGATTTGTACCTGAGCTTAGACTTAAGACATGATTTGAGGGGCCTGCTGATTGCAAAATGACTGGTTAAATCTTTGTTTGTGGTCAGGAGCTCTTTATGTAGTACTATAGCATATGCAAAGCAGTTCTCTGGTCCAAACATTGAAATTAGATAATCCAAACATTGCACAAACATCTATAGACTCAGTGCAAACCCTAAGTTGGAAGATATGCAATAAATATATTTATGTCCAATGCTTAATTTGTGAACACAAAAGTCCTACAGATTTGAATTATGCATACATGGGAAACACCACCATCCTTGTCCATCCCTGAGGCCTGAACAGGGGCTAACAAACATATTCCAAATGTGAATTGAAGGGGAACATGAAGCACCTCACAAAACCGAGGATGTAAGAGCAGAAATTATTATAAGCACACACATCATATATTTTTCTCCTAAGAATTAAATCCAAAATGTTTGGAAGCTAGATTGGGGAAAAGACATTATATTTTTAATTTTGCTAATCTTGAATAAATTTGCTAATCTTGAATAAATTATCATTTTGAAATCTTTATCTATAAAGACCCCTGAACACACACATACACGCACACACACACACACACACACACACACACACACACACACACACACATACGTACACATGCACACACTTTGGTAGGTAGTGAATGGTATTTGTGACCTTAATGCAAGGCTTTCGCTATAATATTACTGTTTGTGCAGCTATCTTGAAGTATTATGTATGCAGACTTTTAAAATTATGGATCTTGTTATTTAATGCATCAGTAAAGAGGCACATAGATAAATATACTTCAAATTTTAAATAGTCTTAATGACATCATCTTTATGATACAAATGGCTTCCTTTGAAACCCAGCTAATTTTCTTTTAAGCTTTTCTGGGAGCAAGTGCAGGAGCTCCACAACATTTCTGAGGGGGAGCTAGAAGGGCCTAGAAGAGATAGGAAAGCCTCAGCCCTGTGGCAGTCAAATCTGTGGGGAAGTTGCCTCTATTTGGGAATTAACTGGTGATTTAACTTTGAAGACGAGAAGTCTGACTCACAGTTGACAAAGAGAATATCTTTTGTAAATGGGGGCTGGAGAGGCCAAAGCATCTGAATGAGAAGCAAATTTACAGTCTTTGTTCCCCTTCCCCCTTTCATTGGTTAAAATGTGCCTTTGAATTATGTCTCTTTGGACTTCTCAGGAATAGGTGATTCTTTTGTAAGGCCACAGGAAACTGAGCCATTATCTTAATTCTTTGTGTCTTATGGCCACATAGATTTGTAACGCAGCAGTATTATATACACCGATTATGATCCACAAAAAGCAATGGCAGCAACCAGAAGTCCCAAAATGGTTTTTGTTCATTGCAATAAATGATATTTGCTGCATTAAAAATACTTCCTAATTATATGTGACCGTTTCCTTGCCAAGTGCTGAGCATGCCCGGCCTTCCTTTCCCAAGCTGATGGAGGTTTCAGGTTGAAAAGCATTTGTACTTGAAACTGAATTTCTAATCTGAGCGGCTCCCCAAATGGGGCTTCTGTTCTTGGAAAAAAAATGTTTCCTGCATATTTCCAGAAAGTCATCAATTATTCAGAGGGACCTTTCAAATGTCAACAGCTTAAATAAGAAAATGCGCCATGACAGAAGGAAGCAGGAAAGGGGAAGCCCAGGTTGAGTGGACCCTGGTAAGAGTAAATTTCTGTTATCAGGGCTCTAGCCTCCATAAAAGTTTCCACCCATGGCTCTGAAGAGGGCTGGGTAAAGAGGGATTCTGAACATGACAGCTTTAACCCTTCTGGCCCAAGGTGAATAGCCTGTGATGCTGAGTCTTTCTGTTTTATGTTGTATTCCTTAAGAGGTAGTAATAAACCTTATGCAACTCTCTTTGTATTAACATACATTAATTATACATAATGGGCTTCCATTATGACATTTTCATGCATACATAATGTATTTTTATTGTATTCATCTCCCATTACTGACTATTTTATCCTCCCCATTCCTGCTGAACCAATCCTTCGTCATTACAAGCATTCCTCTTTCTCCTTTCATGTCTTCTTTGGTATGACCCAATGAGTTTAATTAGAGCTCTGTATAGAAACATGGGTGAGGGGTTATTTACCGAGGCATGGGCAACTCGTCAGTGGTTACATCACTGGAAAAAATGCCTTTCTGTCCTCCAGTATCTATTACCTACTTATCAATCTTTAGAAGGGGTTAGGATCTTACTAGCCCCTTCCTCCTAGTCACTGTTAACTATCTATAAACTTCATGGAGGGGTGAGGACTCACGAATTCTTCCTTCCATGATGGAGCAGTGAGTGTCAGCACTTTGACCAGTTAGGAGTCTCTACAGTAGATGCTTCCCACTGCAAGAAGAAGCTTCTTTGACAAAAGTAGACACAATCACTGACCTATGGAAATAAACATAAATGTTTGGAGATCAATTTGATGGGTACTACATGCCCAACTAGAAAAACAGCTGCTATCCTATGGCCCATGATATCTCTGGCTAAGTATTTGTGACCAGGTTTATAGTACTAGGTGTGAATCTCCTCCTATGGGCTGAGCCTCAAACCCAGTATCTCTCTAGCCAAGAGATTTACCATGACTGTACCAGTGGGCACACCTTGCCTAGAAGCTCAGTAACACAGCACAGAGTGTCCACAGCTGAGTAAGACCACTGATAATGGTTCTTCCTCAGCAAGCTACATAGCACCTTTTAGCACTACAGAAACCAAATAGTAAGAAGGAAGTTTCCAGCTCAGTTCTAGCATGATTTCTCTATGTCCTACAGCTGAACTATGTAGTATTGTCAGCAATATCATTTTGCCATCTATAATGTTGTCTTCAATGAGATTATATCTTTCTAGTGGTGTATTTCTTATCTGAGTAGTTAGTATTCTTCCAAATTCAAAATTTTGGGATAAAGGTAGACAGAAAATTTGGGTAGACAGAAAATTTTGACCCTTTTTGTTTTATTTTTACTATACATTTAGTTGCTATCTTGACATTATGATAGCTGTGACAGGAGACACAGTGTTTGTTCTATGAAAAATTCACTTTGTGAGAAGTATGATAAGTCCTCCATTGGATAGGAAGTTTAGACCATCTATATCTCCAAATATCACACGTGATGTATAGGCCTTAGGCTTTTTCATTTGTAAAAGGAAAGAAATAGTGGGTGCCTCACAATAAGCTGTTATTATATCAGCTTAAATGAGGTTACATATCAAAAGAGAACAATATATTTTAGCTATGTAGAAAGTGGAATGGAGTCATCAATGGAGCAACTCACATATCCACAATAGCCTTGTTTTATGTATGCAACTCAAATGATAAATTGTACATTATCATGGACCTTTGGGTCACCTCATGATGACTCTTGAGTGTTAAATCCATGGTATATAATTAAGTTAGTATGAAGATTAGGGAAACATTAATGCATGATGGCAGAGAGACTAGAAGTTGGTAGCTGACTAGATCCTGCTAAATGTGACAACCCAAGGAAGAAATGGTCTTGGCAAGCATCTTGAGGTATTGGTAGATTTCTAAAATTCAGAGCGGAATGAGGTAAGGAATGGCTTTTAGCACATCATGGAATTGTGTTGGGCACACATGACACATTGGCAGGAAAGTGAGGGGTCCAGTATAAAGAGCATGATGTCTGCTTTATAACATAGCTAGAAGATGGGTTTTGAGGGTATTTGTAGGTATTTGTGGAAATTCTTATTTAGTTATCAGTTGGGGAGAAAAATGGAATGTATTTCACTGGGCCACATGTATGCTTACGAAAATTAATTTGGTAACATGTAGAATCAGAAGACACACACATTCTAGAAGAGGGGCGCTATAGTCACCTTGCTAAGAAATAGCATAAAAATTCAACAAGTAATTCAAGGCTTGCTTCTGGACAGCTAATGAAGTGTTCATGATGTGAACTGGAACTATGGCACTGTCTCACAGTGGGTGTGGGGTGAGGAGGCTTTCTAGAAAGATGACCTTACGTAGCTTAACAGCTTCTCTATAGGAACCAGGGAAAAGATGCAAGGGTAATCTGAGGCTTGAGATCTAGTGTGCAAAGCGAAGGAGAAGAATGTAAATGAAGAATCAGAAAGAACTATTGAGCTCACCAGCTCTAGCAGACATTTCCAAGCCCATGGTCACAGAGACAGCCTTGGTTAACCTCAGTGATTCATGAAACAAACGAAAACGTGAAAGTAGGAAAGAGACTTGTGGGAAGGGTAGGAGACAGAATGAGGTTAACAGAAGTGGGAGGGGATAAAAGAGAGGAGAAGATGAGAGTAATCATGATGCATTGAGTAAATGTATGAAATTCTCTAAACAAATTTAATAAAAATAATTAATAAAAAGGGAGATTATCTGTGAAGTGAACAAGATGGAATAGCTAATGATATGGTTTCAGGGGTAAATTTAGGCTGAGTAGAAGTGGACAGCAGACAGCTAATAATTGAAGTATGAACTATGAAGAAAAGCCAGGATCTTGGGATGCACTTAGGCATCATCTCAGACCCCTACTGTTGGTGGTTGGAAGTGTATAGTCTCCTGGGAAAAGAAATGGAGCAAGAAGGCTGAGAGCAGAACATTAGCAAATATCAATTCTTTGTAGAGATGTGGTGAGGTATTATGGAATGAGGGCTTGAAAATTCTAGAAGTTACTCAAAAGTAATAGAAGACCTTCTGTCAGAAGTACTCTCCTCCTGAATTTGGGAGACCAGGGAATATAGGTATAAGAATTTGGAGGTACAATATCAATGACTAGCACCACTGTTGGCTGTGTTTTGAGTTTTTGAGAGAAGTGACAAATACAGATTATAGAGAAAATTAATATGTGTGGAACTAGTAGAACATACATGTGGTTTTGACCCAAATCAAAGATCGTGAATCTTTCTGACACAGACATGGAACAGTCAGAGCAGGAGGAGTGGAGCTGGAGCCCATGATTCAGACAATACAATGGGAAGTGAAAATCACTACTTACATAGCTCATGTCCCCAAGGAAGACTGGAGGACAGCAAATAAGGCTGCTTTGAATCTGATGAGTGGGCAGTAGCTTGCCTTTCTACCAAGGAATATTTTCCAACAAGGTGCAGTTCCAGTGCACAGGAAGCCAGGCATGCATCTAAAGACAGAAGAATCAGAGTTTTGCTGGGTTGATAAGCCTACTATTGCTAGGATGGCAGATGGGAAGTCTTTAGGAACTAGGACCACCAATTAAAAACATTTCATGAAGAAAATAAAAAAAGAAGACTTTCTAAATTACTACATTATTATGGGTGAATTAGGAGAGCAATTTGATTGCTAAGAAAGTGCTTCTCTTTCAATAAGCATAAAGTATGGATTCTTGCTGAGATTTCTAAGCTGCTTCATTTAAATTATATGCTAAAATAGAGAAACAGATGTTAAATATGATTAAAGCCAATTACAAACGCTACAGTACAGTCCTATGCTTTACTTCCACCAGTCTTCCTGCTAGTTTAGGTGCCATCCATTCTGCCTTTATTTCCTGTTTGTAACTCCAGAATAAGCAACATGGGCGATTTAAGCATTCAGGCTACAACCTGGCTGGGATATATAGAATCAAATAGAATTGCCTCAGCAAATTCAAGCAACAGACATGGACATAAGACTTGATGAGGAGAAAGGTAGCGGATATTCTGATTCCTCACATAAAGCAGATTACCAACTAGACTGCCTGATGTACCAGTGCTTATATCAAAATTGAATTTTGATTTAATTTTCTGGATTTTTGTTTGTAATCTTTTCAGTAGGCTGTTGCCATGTTAAATATGAAGCCTACATTTTGTCATTTAAGGACTGGTAACAGATGGTAATCGTTTTTGATGACTGTGACAGAATTCTCAAGAAAACAACTTGAGGTGGTTGGATTTATTTTGGCTCAAGGTTTGCGAGGTTCATGGTAAAGCTAGATCTGTTGATATGGGCCTATGGTGGCATAGAACATAACATCATAGTGACCCGTTATGTGGATGAGGAGGCTGTATACTTCATGGCAGACAGGAGAGAGAGAGAGAGGGAGGGAGGGAGGGAGGGAGGGAGGGAGGGAGGGAGGGAAGGAGGGAGAAAGAGAAACTGATGACATTCTATAGTCTTCAAAGTCATTTCTAATGATCATGTCTTCCCATCATTCTGCACTCAGCTATGAACACACCATGGACTGGCTAATCCACTGACTAAATTGACAGCTAGGGACCAAGCTCTCAGCACATATGCCCATGAAGAACACTTCATACTTACCATACCTCAAGACAAAGGCAGTCAGTTTAGTTACACAATTTCAGTAGACTGGGAGGCGCAATAAGCAGGAACGCAGCCGTTCCCAGGACTTGCTATTCCATCTCCCTCCAGGTTCCCTTGCACTTCTTCTGGGTCAGTGCGCAAGCCCAGGCTTTCTCTCTGGCAGAGTTCTTTGCTGACTCATGGGACAGGCTTCTCAAAAGCTTAGGCTTGTTATCTCCCTTACTCCTCATATTTCAGTCTTTCCGATCTCCTTCAGTCTCCCAGGATTCTCTTCTTAAGTGTCCTGAAGGGAAATCTTTTAGTTTCTGCTCATATTTTTAGACTAGACTGCTATCTGGTCTCTGGATTTCCTAGACTTGTGTCAGGTGACTACAACTGGGCCATTAGCTTTTAGTAGGGATTTAGGAGCCACTTGATAACAAAAGGTACCTGACTCTGGTCCAGTAACAGTGAATCTGGAGGAAGAGTCGGATGGTATTGTGAATTGTACCCTTTTCACTCTTGTTAACCTCAGTGCCTAATAGAAATATCTATTGACAGTGACTGGCTGACTGAATGGGGTTGCTCTGCTTATGATTGGCTGTGTATATTTCTAAGATTAAAGCAAGCCTACATGTTTGTTCTCATGCTCTCAATTGGGAAATGAAGTGAAGGGAAGTCTTGTGCTCAGGGCACCAGATGGAGAGAGCACTAAATCTCTTCCTAACGCTTTGATGCTAAAACACAGTTGAAATTTTTCCCAACCTCTAATTAGTCTTGGGTCATGTGCCTTAATATCTCACGTTTCCTCCCTTCCTCTCTGTGTGCAAAATATAGCCAGTAGAGAAATCTAAGTTGATTTACATATATATCTTTCTTACAAAATGAGTCAATTAATAGTTTAAAACTCTTGATTTCCTGGGACTCAAGTCTCATAAGAAAGCGATTTCCATAACTCATTTTCAGAGTCAACTATCTCAATTCTAATTAGAGTTATAAGTTTCTGAGAAATCCTGAGTGCCCATAATTCATACATAACATTGGTCCTTCTTGAGTCATTCATTGGCTTGTCTCTGGCAGTTGAAGAATGAACTCTCTTCAGGTTTTGAAGGGATAGAGATTTTATCCTCTAATTCGTATCTTCTTCCACTTTCCTTCCTTTTCATGTTAAATCTATTTGAAAGTGATAAACATGGGTACAGTGATAGTTGACAGCTTCTTGTTTTTTGTTTATTTGTTTGTTTTGTTTTGTTTTGTTTTTCTGGAGTTTTAAAATGACCCAGAATATTGTGATATAGAATGCTACTGTCTTACCTATTTATTTGGGATTCATTTAGAAAATTCTGAAAACAGTGCCACCATCTTCCTTGATACCACCAAGCCTTCTCCTGTAACAACAGTTTGTAGATGCTGAAGCAAAAGGAAACATCTCTGTGTAGCTAATGCTATGATTATTGGGATCCAGCTACCTCTATTTATAGATTAGTTCCCAGTGATGGTACAAGAGCTGCAAGCTGCGTGGTGATTATCTGTGTCAAAGCACCAGTTACAGAATTAAGCACAGTATTGTTCAGAGTAAGAATACGTACACATCAGGAGAAGTAGTAGAAAGTCAGTAGATGCTCAGAGAACTGGGAGGGTAGCGGGCCTTGGCTCCAGAAATAATGATTTCTGGATCTTGGATTTTGAATAGAATATTTAGGGCATTAATGATAAACTGACCATTTGGTTATTGCAGTAAGAGTTAGAGGAAGCTATGGCATTAAGTAGCTAGCTAGCAGAGGTCATGTTCATTCTAGCAAGCATGGATATTGTCAAGCTGACTAGGACATGGGGCCAGGTACCAATGGGAGAAAAGATAGGACTGAAACAAAGAGTGGGGTTGGTCACAGGGGGCAAGAGGTGAGAGAATGCCAACCAGTTGTCTCATGGTAATTCTAATGATCAGTTTTTGTTTTTTTTGTTTGTTTTTTTTTAAGTTCCGGGACCCTGTTCTGGTCCAGATATACTATGAGGCCTTTGCACTGAGCCTAGAATTTCTCAAATGAGGATAAATTTCACTTTACAGAAATACTAATTTTTAAAGACTTTTTTCCTGCCACAACTGGTGGACATTATTAATATACAGTGGGAATGCTGGGATATAACGGGAAAGGCACAGGGTGGAGTTATCACTAAATGTTATGTGACAGATAGGGCAGCTGCTTCTCATCAAGTAATTCCCTACTCTAACAAAATACTTGTCTGAAGACCAAGGGGCCTCACATGCCATGCTGATCCATGCTTCCTGATTTTTACCACGTTCAGTCTTATCTTCTCCTCTGGTCATATTTTGGCTGCCTTCTGAAAACCACCTGGAAATAATCTTTATGGAGTTCCTGAATGTTCTGAGATTGTTCTTATCAATAGTTCTGTTTGGAAAACGTATCTTGATTTTTCATGTACCAGTATATGTGTCTACTTGTATAAGGAGATACGGTAATGCATAAGGCTGGGTCTTGGTCCCAGGAGAGATCATGATTTTGTGTGAGAGCAAGACATGTGCATAATTAATTATGATGAAGACAGACTAGAGTGAGACCTATAACAGAAGGCTGATCTAGTTGTCAACTTGGGTCTTCCTGTTGGTAAAATTTTAGGCAGTGAGGCTTTGTATATTTGAGTATAAGTATATTTGAGGTGACAGCTCTACAGTCTGCTTCCAACATTACTGTTTCCTTCCTCAACTTCTCTTTTCCAGAACACAAGAATTAAGTCTGTGTAGTTTCCTGAATATAAATGTACACACGTCAGGGTTTCTTTGTATCTTTCTAGAATGCACCCACAATCTTAAGTATTCATGGGGAATATCATGAGTATTACCTAACCTGTTCCTTCACTGTCCTCCCTCCATCCTTTTCTCTCTTCCCTTATGCAGGACAACACATTTCTCTCATCGTTTCATGCCCAAGGGTATCCCTTGTATTCATGCCATTTGTGATCTCACCTTCTGTCTCTGTCAATTTTAGGACACCATTTCTCCCACGGAAAGAGATTCTGCTTCTAAGTTCTGGTGCCAGAAAGAACATTTTTTTCCTACATCTTTACATACAATGAAACCGTGTTACTTAAGTAGAAGAAGTAATCTGGGAAATAGACAGGGCAAGATCTGGACATGCTTTCTAGGAAGTGGGTCAACAGACAGAGGGAGGAGGATGCACATATCCCAGGGATGAGAAGGGACTCCCAAGTGGCAACATGAAGAAATGTGCTGTTTGGAAAAGCAACACAGCAATAGCACAATAAGTATTCATTTCATGAATGTGCTGGCTAATCTTGGCTGTCAACTTCTCCCGGGGACACAACTGTCACCGTGGTTTGCAATCATCTTTATTCCCCAGGAAAAGCAAAGCCATGGTTGCATATGGCTTTGAAGTTCACATTTTGTTTGGATCAGAATTATCCTTAGAGAAACAACAATGTAGGGAATCAAAGGCCTCTTGGAATCAATGGTGATTTTCTGCCATTAGCTGTGCAATAGTGTAAAAGTTGCACTGATCCTACAAGCCACAGACTGTGTCTTTTAAGTTAAGGTCACACACCATAGGGCTGTGGGAGCCAGATGACACCATGCAAGGAATATTTCTTCTGAGTTTCTGGTTCCTACATTCCACACATCACTTACTGAATGTTATACATGTCATGAAGAGTTCAGTCAATGGTAGAATGGTAATTATTATATAATGGCCTTCGGCTATGGTTGAATGGAAGGAAGAAGAGTATTTAAGAGGGGAGGCAGAACAACTTATTGGAAATATCAATGTTTGTGGGCTTTCCTATGCCTTGGTGATAGACTAAAAATTTAAATTCATGTCATTTAATGAGCCTGTAGTCCATCTGCGGTGGTTTGAATGAAAATGGCTCCCAGAGGCTTAGAGGGAGTGGCACTTATTAGGAGGTGTGGCCTTTCTAGAGTGGGTGTGGCCTTTTGGAGTAGGTTTGGCTTTGTTAGAGGAAGTGTGTCACTGAGGTGGGCTTTAAGGTTTCAGATGCTCAAGCCAGGCTCAGTGCCATTCTTTCCTCCCTTTGCTTACAGATCCAGATGTCGAATTCTCAGCTCCTTCTCCAGCACCATGACTGCTGACATGCTGACATGTTTCCTGCCATGATGATAATGGACTAAACCTCTTAACTGTAAGCCAGCCTCAATTAAATGGCTTCCTTTATAAGAGCTGCTAACTGGATCATGCTTTCTCTTCTCAAAGGAATACTAAGTCACCATCTCGTGCAAAATTAAGGGTTAAAATATTGAACATTCCTACCCAGCACTGCAAGAAACCACTCCTTTGAGAACTGAATTGTTAGAATGTCAGAACTAAGCACTTTTTCATTTAGCAGATTGACAGTGTCCTGGCATTTTCCTGTTCTGTGTTGTTCATTTCAGATGAACCTGTTTCTCTAGTCCTTCACTTAGAACAGAAAGCCCATGGAATGAGAACAGCTCATTTGCAAGGCTTTGGCCTCTATTTGGGAAAGAGAAAACTTTGGCTTTGGAAACAGACACTCCTTTGTGTCCTGGGGGAATGACTCGAGGTCACTGGAGAAGTCCTTTCATCTGAAGATCAAAGCTTTCTTGAGGGAACTCCAGTGCAGTAGTTGATTGCCTCTTCCAAGGTCAGTGTCCAAGAGAGCTTCAGCTAGAGCTCCACGGGAGATCAGGATCTGATGTAACCTGTACTGAAGAAACTGCTATTGTTCCACATGCTCCCTGGTGTGTGTGACCCTGGATTATGGAAGTTTATGAAATGGGATGTTTAGTGAAGTTAGGGATAAAGTAAATGTGAAGAGAAGATGACAAACTCCAAGTGCACATGAGAAGCTGTAAACGTGTGGCTTTGGGTGTGGACACTTGCCTTCCAGATCACTGAACTTACATTCAGGAAGGAAACAGAAGAGGTGAACAGAAAGAAAATCAGCTGCTGGGAGAGAATTTAAAGTATTTAAAAAAAAGATAGTCTTTGGCAGGAAAGATTAACCAAATGAGCCAAAGAATCTTCATTGAAATCTTTGGTCATGTCTCCAATGTTTAGACACTTTCTTCCCCAAAGCCACATGGACAACACATTCCCAGTTGTTTTATTAAGTATAATGAACTCACCCCTACCAAGGTGACTTATAAAAGCTCAGAGTGTCTTCAGCTCCCCCTCCCTCCTGAGAATCTAATTTTGCCAAATGAGTTGAGAAGATGAAACAATATAAAACTTATTCCAGGTTTTCCTCTCGGCGAAAATTATGTTCCTTCTTGTTACGGATGTCTGAGGATAAAAATACCCGTCTACCGCCATCTGTGAAGTATATTCTATACGTTTGAGAACACATGAGAACAATGCTTTGCACACTAAATTCGTCTTCCAGAGCAGGGTGGCTTCATCAGTCTCTGATGTCAAGGCAGGGCAATGGTGCCTATGAATAATGAAGCCTCCCTTATCTAGTGCAGATGAATTCAATTTCCTTTCTATTGTAATGTCGTATTTGATTCGCTTACTTCTTATTTTTATTTTTAAAGGTTGCTTACTGCTCCTAGCCTTTTCCCTGTCACCACTAATAGGAAACATTTTTCAGAATTATCCAGTTCTGTGTCTATTTGCCTTGCCAGCCTCACTGAATATTGCAGACACGCAAGTGAGGTTCTTAGATTAAAAGTATTTCCAATCTGTGAATGTCAGGCAACCACCGGATGACCCTTGAAGTTCACTGCTAAATTTATCATCCTGAAATTTTCAGTTTGATCTGCTTTTGTTTTATTTTGTTTTTATTTTATGTATACTTCGGCAGCACACTTGATCTTCCAGTGATTAATCATATCCCGTAAACTGAAATTCATGACGGACGGATGAGGCACTGCATGCCCCAAACTTGAACTCAGTTGTAGCAGCAGAATATTTTGTGAGACTAAATCTCCTGTCTTTGTTGCTTTCCTCTTTAGCAAAACAAGACAACATTTCCACATTATATTTACCTAATGGATGAGACTCAGTCTATTAGGTGAGATATAAAATAAATTAAATTCTGTGGCAGGTGAACAGCTCGAGGGCACTGTGGTTTACAACAGTGTTAATATTCTCTAAGACCACTGCCTGAGTTTAGCAGAGCTAGCTTCAAAATTAGCTTTATGGGCCACATGCAGGCTTCTCTTTTGCTTTCCTAATCAAACCTGCAATCCTGGGTAATTTAGCAAAATATTAAGTAAATAATTGCTTCAGAATATTTCAGAGTTCGGAACGCAAATTTTCTGCTTTTTACCTAATTGCCAGTGATAAGAAGCAGCTAGGTTCTCACATCACAATCTTGGTTTTGGGTGAACTCCAGTTGCTTTTCATTCTGGACAATTAAATTGCTTCTGCAGATGGATTTAAGAGAATCCGCAGCTAAAGGGAGGTGGGAAGAGGATCTGACCAGAGGGGTGTGCACAGCACGGCTCAGGATTAGATGAAACAGTGTTGGAGTCTGGTGCATTGGTGTGTCACGGTGTACTCATGAATACACACTACTTTGGGGGGGTGGCAAACAGTTTTGTTCAGGTTTCCCAGATGATGCCTTCTGAAACAGCACCAGTGTGGATCCCAAGGACCTTGTGTGGGTGAAGCTCATGACTGCATTTGTGAATAGAGGAGGGTTCCCAATTAGACACTGGAAGCTTAATGTTGCAGTTTCTGCAAGGAAAAAAGAAGCATGTAGTGTTAACAATGGCAGTAGCAGGGTGTGTATGAGCAGGCACTGAGCTTGGTATCTGCACATGGAACTTAGCAGTCTACCTTTGGATGGAGCTGTTCCATAACCCAGAGATTGGTTTTAAATTCTGCGTTGGCTTTGTTGATGGCTCCGTTCATTCTTCCCTATTTTTTCTAGGATGCTGGGGGTTCTGTTAGTCTCTCCTACTGTCCCTTCCTTTGAGGGTTATTATCCCCTTTGAGGTTCCTTAATGGTTATTTTAAATTATACCGTTCTGAGTTAATCATGTCAAAGTGATATAAAGACCTCGAAACTCAAACCCTGAAATTTAAGTGATGGAGATGCTGCCATCCTGTCCTGCCCTTGCCCTTGCTCCATTTTGTGTTGGTTCACACCCTTTATCAGTGCCTTTTTCCAGTAACTACACCTACTTTACATCTGGAGTTTTCCACTACTCTGACCATCGCCCATAGGTATAACCAAGATGACTGCTGAATATATAACCAAAACAATTTGCCTGTCAGAACTAGAAATGGCCTCAGGCCAGAGCTTTGGGAGAGCTGTGACTTTTGATCATGGGCACTCAACTCTTCTCCCCTAAGGAGCTAAGGTCATCAGTCCCAAGGTCATTGTTTGCTTGGTCTGTGACATACTTGACGTGTCCTGTGTTCTCTTTGTACAACACTACTCGATTAGCTTCCTGCTGACTTGTTCTGTTGTATGGTAGTTTTCTGCTGACCTTGGCCAATTTTCCTCCTGCAAACCATATATAAGCTGCTGTTCTTCTTAATAAGATTGCTTGGCATGGGCCATGAGCTTCTGCAAGACCTCCTGACCCCAGTTGTCCTATCTTCTTTATTTTCTCATCTCTTGGTCCTCTCTCTCAGGAACGTGTCACTGAAGAACGACCTGCTGGTCCAGGTCAGTTATTGATATCTCTAAAGCTTTTGCTGAAATGTAACGTTCTTCCACTTAGGATTTGAAAGATCATGACATGTGTGTGTGTGTGTGTGTGTGTGTGTGTGTGTGTGTGTGTGTGTGTGTGTGTTAAAAAGCTGTAAAATTCCAAGCAGAGAAAAAAATTCTGCTTACCACTTGTAACAGAAAAGGTTGGTAGTTAAAAGTTGGTGTACAAGGTAGTCTTAATTTGCTATGGTATGCTATGTATGCAATTTGGGTTCAACTCTTGTTTAGAGAAATATTGTAAAAAGAAACAATTAGGTGTGAGAGAAAATATTAATAAGGGTTTTGTTAGGTCTTGAACTTAGGACAAATGACTAACTGAGGTGACTATATGATATATCAAAGCAGACCTGGCTGCCAGCGTCTCCCAGCATCCCTACTAGTCCTATGCCAGGGTATAGCTGACATACCCTGCCCCCTACCCTAAACTTCTGCAGTCCAGGGCTGGCTGCCCTTCCCCTAGCTACCCTTCCCTATATAAGCCAGCCATTTGGGTGACTAGCCCTTCTACCTCTTTTGGTCTGCCTTTTATCCTTCTGGCCTTTTGTTCTGGCTTTCCCCTCCCCCATCCCCCTCTCCTCACATGGCCTGGCTCAGGGTCTTGTTCACTCCTGACTCTCCCAGGTGTCCCTGCCTCTGTCTATGCTCTTCCTTTCATCTAAGATAAGCCTTCTCCACCATACCTCGAAGCAGTCATGTCCTTCCTTTTAATTTGATTTTATTTTTTTCATTCAGATGCAAAGTATGAAGATATATTTTTAGTTAAAAGGATTAAAAAGAAAAGGAAATATTTTTGGATGACGATGGATTTCATTTGATAAAATAAGATTTTCTTCCTAAGTTAACAGATCAAGACAAACCCCACAAAGCTTAACACTAAGATGTAGAAGGCCTGAGTGAGTCATGAGGTTCATGGAGGATAGGGAGAAGGATGGTATAGCCTGAGGCTTAAGAACTGTAAATATCCAGGGCTGCAATGATTTATTCATGGTGAGAAAAAACTGACCTACAGATGTTTATTTAATCACTTATGTCTTTGCTAACTTTGTCAGGTTTTAACCATTTAGAAAAACCAAGCCATAACAAAACTACAGTAAAGATTAATTGTGCACCTTTTTATTCCTATAAATGCTTCCTTATGAAAACGAGTATTACTGTTCTCTTCTGTAATTATATTCTTTGTGATAAAATGAGCTACTTAATATAAAAAAATCTGTTAAATAAATTTAGATCTTGAAAAAGTACAGTGTAAAAAGGATCATGAGAATGTTCTCAGTTTCTCCATGGAATGTATTTACGGTTTTAACTTTATTTTGGTACTAAAAATGCTTAAGTTGAGAAACTTGTAATTTTTAATGCTCAAAATCTTAACAAGGATAAATTACATTAATTTATAAAATAATAGTTTTATGAAAGCTACTAACTTGTTGTAAACTGCTAAAATAAATGCAATTAAGACATAAAAACAAATGGTTAGTCACTTTATAAATGACTAAATGACTTAATAATGTGCCTAGAATTTTGTTTTTAGTTATGCTCAATAGAAGTATAATTCATCTGATGGGACAAGATTGGATGGAGAGACCAATTTATATCTCCTTTTACATAGTCTTGTGTATGTTGTTAAAATTAAGCCTAAAGCAAATAACTCAAAACCAGTTTAATGTAAACTTAAAATTCATTCAATATAAAATAGTATTCAAAATCAGTTGTATTAACAAACTGATTATGGAGAATTATATGCTTGAATTATACTTGTAAAATTTACAATATAGTTATATGTCAAGACATCTCTAGGCTCCAATTGTACCCTTTCTCTTGAATGGGACAAAGACTCCATCAGAGTACATTGCATGCTAGCCTCTTTATAAGATAAGAATGGAGAAATAAGACTTGCTAGAAGTCTGCTGCTCATGCTTCTGTCTGTGTAGGTTGGGTCAACTCTGGCTGTCTAGGCCAGACCAGGAAAACCTTCTCCTTATCTAGAAAAGATGAATTACTCCTCATGTCGCACATGACAGGGGAATGGATTCTTTCACCTAGTGGAGGATCTTAGAGTCTGTGCTCACATCCTCAGTGTCTAAAGCAACAAAGGAGGAAATAGCAATTATTCTACACTCAGTATCTCCTGACCTGACATATGAGGATGCTGTGAACAGGGACCTTGTACCTAAGCCTGCTATCTGACTGTTATGGGATTTGTACACCAGCCCATTGGCCATGTCCTTTACCCTGGCTCCCAATTCTCCTCCTCTTAGCAAACCTAATTCCAAGGCTGAGAGGTAATTACCTGATTCTGTAAAAAATTCTCAAGAGAGTTTTAAGTAATGTAAGAAAGAGACTCTGCCACAAGGCCAGTTGGCACAACTAGGCTAACCTGTGGGCACCTATTTAAACACTAAGTGACAGGTGTCATTCTTTACACCAGGTAAAGAAAGCCACACTGCCTGGGAAGGAAGAAGCCTAGATAGTAAAAGCCTACTTAGACCAGCCTCTCATCTCCAGAGGATACAGGGACGAGCTCTCACCCCTGCTCCTGCTCCAAACCTGGGAGCCAGCAGGTCTGTGCACAGTGAAAACACCAAGGCAAGTAAAGACAATATAGTATATTTAAAACACATAGAAAATTCAGAAAGTAGTGCTGAAAGAAAATGATTGAGAACTTGTTATTACATGCCCAGTCTAAGGAATTCAATCAGCAACAGTCTAAGACAGGGATCAGAATGCCCCTTCCTCCCTTTGTACTCTCAGTAATATTACCCATAACACTTCAAAACTTTAACAAGCCTGGGAGCTGGCAGGCCTGGCCTTCTCACTAGTAAAAGGGAGGAGCTTAAGAGAAATAATAAAACAATTTTCAGATTGAAAGATTAGTCTAGGAAGAGGTCTAGTTTATACAGTCCTCAGAATAGTCCTTCTTAGCGAGTAACTTTCTTCTGGTACTTTAGGAAGTCCTCAAGGTCATCAAACCTGTTAGCAAGCCTACAAGTGGTCACCGAAGCTTATAGTGGTACCTGGGAGGCAGAATGGAATGGCTGCTGACAGCTTCCTTTCAGAAGTGCTCTATCTGTGATGGACATATGGATTAATACCTAAGCCCTGTGCTATCTAAGGTCAGTGGTTAGTGCTCTTCTACCAAGAAAACTGAGAAAAACAAACTTGTCTTAAGTTTGCATTTCACAGAAGGTGAGCAAAACATAAAATCACCAAAGGAACTTGTCCAGCTCAGGTAAATGCTGGTGGGGAAATCTTATGTGTAGATTTAAATGCTTTGTTGGATCAGAATATTCACATAATATGCTAATTGATGAGGTGGTAATTCCTCAGCCAAATTCCCACTCCAACTGGGATATTAGCACTATTTGACACACTGAAGAGACTATGATATGCTAATAGCCTTAAACTGTTTCACATTCAAATTTCTAGGTGTTTTGGGGAAGCTAAACACGCTTTAGAGTAATTGGTCTCTTTCATAAATGTGGCCTTAGGAACCACTTTCTGTATTGAACAGCCACATTTATATCCAGGAGTGATAGGCTCCAGGCCTGGGTATCTAGTCTACCTTAAACAGACATGGCTGTCTGCCATCTTGCTGGGGGTCTTCCCTAGTGAGCTACTTAGCTGCTTAGCTAGTTTTAATTTGGCTTCTTTTTGGAGAGTTTTATTTCAAAACTATTATGAAAAGGATCATTAATGCTCAAGAAAGTAAGATTTGGTCTAGGCTGAAAAAGGGTTTAGAGATGCCACTGAACCATAAATACTTAAAGAGAGACTTGAGCGAAAGCATACAGTCATGCACGAATGACTCCAATGCTTGGTTTAGGTAAACTATACATTTGCATATACATGTACGAGATCAAAGACAAACAGACTCAGAATGTTTTACCTACATCTTGGATAACCTATGAACTTGGTTGAGGAGTCAAACACATACAAAGAAAGATCCTTTAGAAAACATTTTCTGTTCTCAAATGAGGACAAGAGAAGTGGAGGAAAAAATAAAAGCAAAAGCAACATAGACAACTAAACTAAAGGTCAGAAGTCAGAACTTTGAAGTCTCAGGTTACGAGGGCAGCTAAGAACTCCTTGCCTCTGCCTTTCTGGTGTCTTCTCATCTTCCTTCCCTGTCAGAGAAGACAATGCTGTCACAGGGCCTTGGAGTTTGACATGTGTCAGATCAGACATGAGCAGAATAGACAGACACACCTTCATTGTGCACTGACTAGTCCCCAGGTGTGTATTGGTGAGTGAATAATAGCTGCTGATTACAAACTATTGAGTAGACTTTGCTGCTGTGTCCACTGTACCTGTTGAACACAGCAGTGTGCAATGGTTTGCTGGAGGCACCATAATAAAATACCATATACAGAGTAACTTAAACATCAGGAGTTTATCTTGTCTTAGATCCAGAATCCAGGAATCTAGTATCAACTGTTGACAGAGTGGGCTCACTCAGCTCTTTCTCCAAGGCTTGAAAATGTTGTCTGCCTTTTTCTATGTGTTTATTGGGTCTGCTGCCTGTGTGCATGCATATCTTCCTTTCCTCTTCCTGAGAGAACATCATTCACATTGGATTTGGGTCACTCCAACGATATAGTTACACCAACAAAGGCCCTATCCTTAATTAGAGCTAGATTCTGAGAATTGGGCATTGGTACTTCAGAACATGAATTTAGGGTATTGTAATTCAACTTATAAGAAAGTGATTCAGATAAACATCCATACTGTGATGTTTTTTCTAAAATTAGTGATTGAGTAAGAAGATATCAGTGCTATTCAGAGAAGAACACTGTACGATTTCAAAACACTCTTCTATTGCCAGAGTAATTAAAATAGATGTTAGGAATCTTGGTCAAATAATAAAGCACTGATGAATATTCAATTAAAATAATAATTGTAGAATAAAATCATTAAAAATCTTCTCAAAATGAATTATTTGGGGGTCTAAAAGGGAAGTCATCATTTTATGTCCTTGTGAAATGAGAAAAGTGGGCTGAACAAGGGTAAGTCAGTTCTGAGGAAACTGATTATTTCCCACATATCAATAACTGTTGTGAGCACTATTTCCTCATAAGTCTGTACCCTCCAAACTATGGATCTCATGGTTTTTCTTCTTAGTTAGACAGTTACAGATGATAAATAATTGATTGATTCTGATAAATAATTGATTAATACAGTCACAAACCAAAGTCTCTCTCCCATACACACACCAAAAAATCTAAGGTTTGAAATAGATTTTAAATGAGACTAAAATTAACATTAGTATATGTATTTTCAAAAAACACTATTTTTCTTGAGACAGAGAGGGGCACAAAGGTTGGTTCCAACATTCTTTCATTACTTGTGGGAGTGCAAACTTGTATAACCTCTTTCGGGCGCCACTCTGCCTCGACCCGCGGGACCAGTTATTGGAGGGATACCCGAGGAGACCCCAAGACCTCTGGGAGAGAATGGGCGAGAGAGAGAAGAACGAGACCAAGCAAGCTCTTTGTCAAGGTCTCGTTTAATTTTCAAAACTCATCTACTTTTATACAATATTCAAAAAGA
>CM052702.1:850425-873812 GCA_028551405.1 Uromys caudimaculatus
ACCCAGATGTTCTTTTACGAAAACAGCCTGTCCTTGTGGTCTCCATGGCTTCACCTTCAGCTCTCGGAACAGTCATAATATTTTCCAGTTCCTAGACTTGTATGGTCTAAACTGTATGGTCTATTTTCAAGTTCTTCTTGGCTTCATTTTCTCATGACCTATAGAGGTCTCAGCATCTGGGGGGTGGCGGCTCCCAACATTTGGAAATCAATTTGGTGGTTTCTCAGAAATCAGAGAATAATTCTACCTCAACATCCAGCTATATCACTCCTGGGCATATATCCAAATGATGTGCCAGCATCCCACAAAGACACTTGCTCAGCTATATTCATAGCATAGCAGCTTTATATATAATAGCCAGAAACTAGAATAACCTAGATGTCCCTCAACTAAAGAATGGATAAAGAAGACATGGCACATCTACACAATTCAGCTAGTAAACAAACAAACAAAAAAAGACATCATGAACTTTTCAGGCAAATGGATGGAACTTGAGAATATCATCCTGAATGAGGCAACCCAGTCCTAAAGAGATATGCATGGTATTTACTCACTTATAATTGGATATTAGCCATAAGATATAAGATACTCATGGTACACTCCACAGACCCAAAGAAGCTAAACAAGGAGGAAGGCGTAAGCTTGAATGGTTGAATCTCACTTAGAAGAGGAGAGTAAAATAATCATAGGTAACAGATGGAGGGAGAGAACCTCGAGGGAGAGGGGATGGGGAGGGAATTGGGGAAGTTCAGGCTCAGGTGTGAGGAGGAATAGGAGAGATGGCCAGATGGTCATGAGAATGAATGGAAATCTGCAACTGACAGGAGTGGGGAGGTGGAGGCATCTCCAGGGCAAGACAGAGATAATGGAGGTCCCCAAGAATCAATGGTGATGACCTTAGCAGTGACTCACAGCACTGGGGATATGGAATCTGAAGAGGTCACCTCCTGTAGCCAGGCAAGAACTCCAGTGGAACTATAGAGACACTAACACACCCACATAACTTTCAACCCAAAATTTATACTGTCAAAATGCAGGGGCAGGGGATGGAGCAGAGACTTAAGGAATGGCCAACCAATAACCAGCCCAATTTGAGAGCCATCTCATGAGCAGGTACTAATCCTTGACATTATTAATGATACTCTGTTATGCTTGCAGACAGGAGCCTAACATAGCTGTCCTCTGAGAGGCTCTATCCAGCAGCTGATTCAGAAAGATACAGATACCCACAGCCAAACAGTGGATGGAACTTGGGGACTCTTATGGAAAAATAGGAGGAAGGATTGCAGGCCCTAAAAGGAATAGAAACTGCACAGGAAGACCAACAGAGTCAACTAACCTGGACCCTTGTGGTTCTCAGTCTGAACCATCAACCAAAGAGCATACACAGACTGAACCTAGGCCTTCCTGCTCGTATACAGCAGATCTGCAGCTTGACTTTCATGTGGGTCCTGAACAACTGGAATGTGGGCTATCCCCAAAGCTGCAGCCTTGTATATGGGATATGTGCTTCTAGCTGGGATACCTTGTCTGGCTTCAGTGGGAGAGGAAGCACCTAGCCTTGCAGAGACTTGAAGTGTCAGGGTGGGGGGGATACCCAGGGAGGTTCCACCTGCTCGGAGGAGAAGAGGAGCGGGGTGGGGGTTGGGGTGGGGGGGGAGAGTGAGTGGGATGTAAAATGCACAAGTAAAAAAAAAAAGTTTGGTCCCAAACTTCATGGTATAGATGAATATGCTTCCCTGTTACCCTTTACAGGACCATTTGGACACATTAATCAACATCAAAGTCATCTTGAGCTCTATGCACATACTCTGCTAGAGAGGTGCTAGCAGTAAGGGGATTCAAACAGAAGTTGAAGGGGGGCTGTGTTTGTGTTTGTTGCTAACTGGATTCTGCCTTTGCTAATACCAAACAAGGAAATGAGACAGATTCTGAGAAGCTGATGTCTATATCCTCTCTAGACTTACAAGCACTAGGAAAAGCTTGAATTAAGGAAGAACGAAGCTCAAGGTAAAATAAAAATACTGTCCTCATTTTACTGGTGGAGAGACAGTGCAAAGCAAAGCCAAAACAAAATGTATAGTTAATATCAGAGACATGATTTCATTATCTCAATAAAATGTACTACATTCAGCTTTTATCTCAATAAAATTCTGACAATAACACATAAAAATAAGATATTTGTTGAAACCCCTTGAATACAGATATATAATTGATTTGATCTTGCTTTTTGAGTCAGCTAATTCAAGTGTGTGTGTGTGTGTGTGTGTGTGTGTGTGTGTGTGTCCCAAGTATTAGTACTTCCAGCTTGGTGTGGCAACCTACAAACAATTTTTGATATAAAATAAAAATGTGCCTTTAAAATAAAGTGCATCAGCCTGGCAGTGGTGGCACAGGCCTTTAATCCCAGCATTTGGGAGGCAGAGGCAGGTGGATATCTGAGTTCGAGGCCAGCCTGGTCTACAGAGTGAGTTCCAGGACAGCCAGGGCTGCACAGGGAAACCCTGTCTTGAAAAACCAAAAAAAAAAAAAAAAAAAAAAAAAAAAAAAAGTGTATCTATTTCCCTGATACCTCGTTTTTCATTTTTGTGAGTGTTGTGGAGGAATGTATCTGTGATGGCAATCATCACTAACATAGCAGCGAGGCGAGCTTCTCACCTGGTGATCTCGGAATGCTCTCCTGCCTCATGTCCACTTGATGTCTGTGTTCTTGCTTTCCAGACAGGCGAAGGGAAGCAGGCAGTCTAAGGCTGTCTTTAAACTGTCCCCAGCATCTGGGAACACTCAAGGACAGAGGGTTCTGCCCTCATCTCAGGGTTACTATTCTAAGACCCCTACCAACCTTTAATTCATGGGTTGAAATGAAATACTTCAGGTACTATGTTTACTGTAAAATGTAAGGAAGAGTGGAAACACATTTATGTCGATACCATTTATGAAGAACAAATTTAAAAAAAAAAGACCTCTTTTGTAAAATCAATAGCGAGGGCGAGCATCGAGAAGAGTGGGCGTGGGGCACTAGGTAACCAGGGCAACAAATGGTTACCAACTTGCCTGGTCCTACCAGTGAGTGAGCAAGGGTGAGCAATTACTCTCTCAATGCGCATTTTCACCTAGTAAGCTGGGTCAACAGAGCCTCATGACAGGACGAGAGAGTAAATTGTTGAGACATAAAAATAAAAATGTTTATCCGCACATTTATTATCCCTTGATCTAATATGGAACTCGTAGCTGGAGTCCGGCGCTTGGCAGGCCCAGCTCTCAGGTTTATGCATAGTTTTGGAAGCATCCGCAAAGCGTAAAATGCTTTTTCTCACTTTTCTGCTCCAATGATTTCAGAGCTTCTCTCTGGAGACCGATTTCTCTAATGGCAAGGTCTAATCCAATTGTGCGCTCACTCGGTTGAGAAAGAACTAGGAGGGTTACAGTGCCATGGGTGGCCTTTCTAGAAGTCTTTTCTGGGGAGTGGGGATACCAACCATGCACTGCTTCTTCCCATTTTTCTTAGGCACCTAACTCAGATGGAACTCACATTGTGCACGAATTACATCCATCTTGTCTGATTTTAAGATGATGAGCACAGTTCTTTCTCTCTCACACACACCCCCTCCCAAATTGTACTTTTTAATCCTATTACTTTGTCTGGCACATGTCAGTTCACCAAGTTTCTCAACTTACTACCTAGGGGCAGTTACTATGCACCACACTGCATTGTGGTCGTGACTTTTAAAGTCGTCTTAAACCCCAGATGCATGCAATTCTCTTTTCGCCATTTAGAGAAGCCTAGGATGGAAGTCTATAGACAGTGCCAAGCTGCACTGCTCAGTTTGTGTCGGCCGTATTTAGTAGTGGTCTCAAGGTATGCCGGAAAGTTATGAATGACTTCTGGTACCATTGCATTCTTATGAATGCCACAACTGTGAAATCACATAGGGTCCCTCATGTGAGCTGTGTGTGTTGATGACAGGCGTGGCCCTTGTTGTCAAAGGCTTCTCACTGTTTCCTGCAGTGACAATTTCATGTGTGCATCAGGCAGGAGGGCAAGCCCACAAAGGACTCGCGAGGGAGGTAGAGGCAAGAAGATGAGGAGTTTAGTCCTCGTCTCAACAAATAGAGCCAAACAGATCCCTTGTGCTCCAGGGACATTTTCTGGTTTCCGGTGGGAACAACAGAAGCACAGAATCTGAAGAGGGATGGCTGTGATCTTTACCTTTGTAGTTGGGAGTTAGGGTACAAGAGGGGAAGTCGCTGAACAAACTGGAAGCAAGACTAAAACTTGGCTCTGCCACCACAGTTTTTACACAGCGACCTTCTCTGTGCCAGGCACTGTGCCAGGCACTGTGCCAGGCACTGTGCCGCTTGCTGTGTTTGGAGGCGTGGGTACAGTAGATCCTGACCTGGAGGAGTGAAGTTCTTTGGGCTCCTTCCCTTTTGTCTGCATGCATGGACCAGAAACAGCCATGTTTCACAGCAATGTTTAAAAGATATAAAAATTTAGGCTTTACTGCTTTGAATCTTAGACTGCTCGTCTTTATGTCTTTAAAACAACCAGTCTAATAGCCCTTAAGGAATGCTATTTTTAAAAAGAAAACATTTGGTGGATGTGGTGGTGCACACCTTTAATCTCAGCACTTGGGAGGCAGATGTTTATCTCTGAGCTTGAGAGAATTCCAGGCCAGCCATAGCTATAGAGTGATTGATACCGAGAGAGAGAGAGAGAGAGAGAGAGAGAGAGAGAGAGAGAGAGAGAGAGAGAGAGAGAGAGAGAGAATGTATTTTTAATTATCGTGCAGAATTTCCATGCTATATGTTCTTAGACTTCATTCAGTCACACTCCTCACTACCTCCCCTCCCCCCACCCTGTTTCCTGCAGCTTTCTTTCTTTCTCCTAAATATTTCATTGTTACTTCCATGTCATGTGTCTCAAATCTACATTCCACATATGAGAGAAAACAAGTGGCATATGCCTCTCTGGTACTGGGCTGTCTTGTTTAACACGGTCCTCACATGTTCACCATTTCCTGAATGAAAGACTTTTGTTCTGCTTTATGGCTAAATAAAGTTTTATTATGTATGCACTCGTCACCTTTTCATGGTTGTGATCAAAAGAACTGCTAATAACAGCTTAGGAGTAGAATTATTTACTTTGGCTCATAGTCTCATTAGGGTCAGCCTTTTATGGCAGGAGTCTGTGTGTGTGTGTGTGTGTGTGTGTGTGTGTGTGTGTGTGTGTGTGTACATAGAAGCTCATGGCAGACCAGGAAGCAGATAGAGGAGAATGCTTGTGTTCTGTCAGCTGTTGCCTTCCTCCTTTTATGCTACCAAGATCTCCAGCCCATGAAAGTTTTTGCCCATACTCAGGATGAATCTTTTCCCTTCAGTTAATCTGAAAATATTTTTTTCTCTCTCTCTCTGTCTCTCTCTCTCACACACACACACATACACATACCACACAAACACACACACATATAAGAATACAACACACACACACCACATATACCACACACACACCACACACATGTACAAGAATACACCACACACATACACCACACACACACACACACACACACACACACACACACACACACACCTCCCATCTCCTATGGAATCCAGTCAGGTTGGCAGTGATATATGGTATGCATCTTCTCTAGCCATCATCCCTTGGTGAACATACAGACTTTAGATTGCCTCTGGCATGCGTCTAGGAGTAGTCTAACTGGAGGCTATAGTAGTTCTATTTTTAGTGTTTAAGGGAGTTTCATAATGATGTCCATTGGCTATTCATCTATGTTACCACCATTGCTGTATAGGGCTCTGTTTCCTCTTCACCCACACCAGCATTTTCTGCTGTCTCTTGATGATAGGGTTTAAGTCTCGAATATAAAGTTAAGGACAAAAACAGAGCAGTTAAGCAGTAGCCAGAGGGAAGCACTCTTTAATGCACCTCCACAAACGTGCACATCTTCCCATTTATCTCCATTTTCTCATCTTAGACATCTCTGTTCGGTATCTTCCTTTGTGCTCTGCATACCACTGCTTTTACTGGTCTCCGGTATTGATAGACCAAAAAAGAAGCCTCAGGACCTTACAACTACCATGTTGGCCTTTAAAATAATATATCTTAATGATAGATAAATATCCTGAAATAGTAGCATTTTGTTAGTCCACTAAATATGTCTTTAAACCACATTTGAACAGAACACAGTAAGATGTATTTATAATTTTTGTTGGCAATTAATTAGTAAATAATCCTTATTATGCTTTCTTGTGAGGGAGTTTCACTATGTACTCCAAGTTGGCCTCTAACTGGCTTGTTGCTTAATAAGTATGCATACACATGTACAGAGGGGGGGGGAAGGAAGGAGGGAGAGGAGCAGAGGAGAGGGAGAGGGAGAAGAAGAGGGAGAGAGAGAGAGAGAGAGAGAGAGAGAGAAAGAGAGAGAGAGAGAGAGAGAGAGAGAGAGAGAGAAACTGTCTGACACACAAAAAGGTCAGTTGAAGTATTAGCACTTCTAAGACACACAATGTTAGAGTGTGGGCCTGAGATGGTGGGAGACACTCTCAGGCCTGCAGAAGAAGGGCATCATCAAGAAGGTGGGGATGGTATGGATTGGTCAGAAGAATTCAAAAGCTCTAAGAGAGCTGCCATGTCCTTGCACAGGTGAGTTATTACTGTCTTTGCTGAGATTGTTCCTTCAGAGGGGTTTGGAACAAGTAGCCCTGAACTTCCCCTTTTATTGCTGGACAAATAATGAGAATAAACATTTTGGAAAATGACTAAGCAAAGGAATGGCTTTTGAAGCTTTAGCCACATCGTGTTGTCAAGTGTCCTGAACTAGACTGCATGAGGTCACATAGGAAAGAAGACATCAATGAGGAGTAGGGTTTTCGTAGCCTCATTCATCAGAGTCATGCTATCTCATTGTACAGAACAAGTCTTGGGAAATCATTTGTCTCTGTATTCTGGATCTGACAGACAAGAGGTAGATGCTTGCTCCTAAATGGCTGCATGATGGTTATTTTAATTGACTACTTGATACAATTGAGAATCACCTGGGAAAGCATCTCAAAGAGGAATGGACATTAACTCCACTTGCAGGGATGTCTCTGTGGTAATGTCTTCATTATGTTAATTGGTTTGGGAAGACCTAGCCTAAGTGGGTGGTGTCATTCCCTATGCTTGGGTCCTTTACTTTATAAAGAAAGAGAAAGTGATCTAAGCATAAGCACACATGCATTAATTCATTGCTTTCTGGTCTTGACGGTGATTGTAATTGACCAGTTCTACTGCTGCTCCTTCTCTGCCATGATGGACTGAAATCTGGAACTGTGAGCCCAGTGAACCCCGTCTGCCTTAAGTTGTTTTTGTCAGGGGTTTTGTTACAGTAACAGAAAAGAAACTAAGACAGAGACCTAGTTTAGGTATAGGTAAGGGCATGGGCATAGAGCAAGGTTACTATAACCTAAGGTCTTTCTTTTCCAAGTCAGGGTTTCTCAGGAACTGGGATCGGGCTGAGGTTGCCCACCATTTCCAATGGAAAAACTTAAGGGCAAGGACTGAGCATGTGTCTGATTACTCCATAGCACCCATGCTTGGTTGTGGTAATTTAGGGGTAACTGATAAGCAAGGGATCTGGAAAACAGGGAAGAAGAGGGAAGATTCAATCAAGACAGAGCCTGAACAGAAAGGAGACCTAGAATCTGAGGTTTGATCAGTGGAGGAGTCCTCTAGACTAGCAATTTTCAAAGTATACTATGTGATAGAGACCTTGGATACTATGGGCAGTAAAGCATAACGTAATGAAAATGGATCCCAGTCACTGTGGGAGAATCTCATCAAGGTACCTGCTAGGATCTTAGAGACTGAGTTGATATAGTTTTAATATGCATAACAGTGTCTCCATCTCCTGGGAAGACTGACTTGTTGGATCAGTCGGTAGCTATAAGAAACCAGCCTGGGATCATCTCCCTAGGAACGGTCTTCATGTGTCCCCTTAAATTCCTGTGTCTTAGCGTAACTGTTGGAGTTCCTCTCACTGCAGAGGCTTTTGTATATGTGGTTTATGAAGATCCCAGACAGCTGCACAGCCTAGATTTTTTCACTGAATTAACTATCAGTGAAGAATTCTTAAATCCTACTTTCACCCTGTTTTTAAATTATTAAAGGGAGTAGAAAAGCTATAAAAGTAACATCAGAAGTCTAACTCAGTGTTAAGAAGAATGCTTGAGCAAGCCCTTGGGGATAGAGGCTCGTGGTAGGAGGAGAGGAGGCTGTATTTCAGATTTTGACAAAGCAAAGAGAAACTTCTTGTCCGTTCTTCATTCCTAAAGAATATGGCATAGTATTTTATTTCATGGCATCCTTGCTCCTCTCTCTCTCTCTCTCTCTCTCTCTCTCTCTCTCTCTCTCTCTCTGTGTGTGTGTGTGTGTGTGTGTGTGTACATACATTGTTTTATCTCCACAGGAACCTGGGAATCAGTAAATTAGGACAATTTGGAAGCCAGGGTGAGCCTCTGGAATCTACCTGCCTCTATCTGCCCAGTGCTTCCACACCCAACTTTTTTGCAAGGGTTCTTTTTACAAGGGAATAGAATTTGGGGACAGCCCCCATGTTTGTGCAGCGGTGCAATACTGAGGAAGCTACCTCCCCTACCTGGGCCTCTTCCCGTTTAGTTGTTCATTTTTCTTCTTTCCTGATAGCCTTTGAATTTCCTCAAACTGTTGTTTTTTGTTCCTTTTGATCACATTCCTCACTGTAGAGTCTGGCACCAAGTAGTTTCTTAAAAAGTAATAAATGAATATGAAAAATAATTTCAGTATACTAAATCATCAAAGTTGATGGACAGGGCTTGGAAGAAAGTCCAGTAGGTGAAGTGCTAGCCACACAAGCATGAGGATTTAAGTTTGCTCCTTGGACCTCACATACAAAGTCTAGATGCAGTAGTGTAAACCTGTGATCATAACACTGGCAAGGTGGAGATAGGGGATCTAGATGAATTGATGAGTTTCTGGTTCACTGAGAGACCCTCAACTCAAAAAATGTGGCAAAGAGTGACAGAAGAAGACACTCAATGTAGACCTCTGGTCTCAATCCCCATGTGATCGCACATGTATGTGCACCTATTCACCCCCATGTACACACACACACACACACACATACTATGTATAATATGATAATGAAGATATTATTTAATCCATGCTTTGTGTTTGGTTGTGTTTGGAGCTGAGTTTTGATTAACATCCAGCATTGTACTAGGTCACACTAGGTCACAGAGGGGTCCAGGGCTCTGTGACCATGCTGTTAGTAAGATATGCAGTCCTGTCATTTCCTATTCTGTACCTTTGAATGAATGATTTCACCCCGTGCCTTGATATTCTCATTTGAAAAGCAAGGTTATTGGTGGACTATACTTAGAGTAAGAGAAATATGACTTGGTACATGTGCCACCCAGGACAGCTCCTGATACATGGTAAATAGTGACTAAGTCACTCAGAACACAGTCACTGAAAGGGTTTGTTTCTTCTACCAAAAGCAATATTGAGCTTTCCAATCTCTTTGCATTATTTAAATGTGTTCAAAGTAACACATAGCCTGCTCTCAGTCCTTTGGGGATTTATAATTTTAGTAGCAGAGAAAGCTGACATCTTAAATGATCAGAGTTCCCTTACTTGGCCCAGACTTTCTCCATAAATGCAACCTGAGGCTTCTGGATCAGAGGTGGGATCCAGAAGCACACTTTCTAGAAACCATGCAGTGATTGCTTGGGATCTTCCCTCTTTAGAAAACCACATGCAGACATAGCAGCCCCCTATGTCTTCAAGATTTGAGTAATGGTAGGAGATTATTTACATGAGGGTAGGCAGGCCAGGGAAAATCTGATGAAACAAATGGAGAGTCCCTAACAAATGACAAAGCTCTCTCTCAGGGTGGTGGCAGTTCTAAGGTGGGAAACTATGGAATATGTTGGTCTACAGCAGGATGCTTGACATGACGTCATAGCATCATAAGATGGTGTGCTGCCAGGCCTCACCCCAATGGCTCTAGGTTACTCAGCTCTTTGCTGCCCTTCCTTCCTGTCTTGGGTTTTCTTGTGTGGGGCATCACAAAGCCTTAGTACATGAGCTGCAGTAAGTGACCTGTCATTGGCAGGTGATAACTTAAGTAATTGCTAGGTCCCTAGGAGGAGCCTAGGGAACTGCCTGTAATCTAACAGACACTAGTGCCATACTGGAATGCCAACAAACATGAAACTGAAACCAGAAAATGGAATGTGCTGGTAGTTAATAGCAGCCTGCATAGTGCTGAAGTGGCTCTGTTTTCCTAGCGCCTGCTTATGCATATGAGGCATGTTTTCTTGTGTTGAAAATCTTGATCTCTCTTTCACATTAAATATATCAAGATGACTTGAGTTGTTTATTTTTCCAACACAAGGAGAAAAACTACCCCAAAAGAAGAAAAATGGTAAACTGTTCAAATTTTAACTGTGTTTAACTTTTCTTTAGTGGAAGTAGATTTAAAATCCGTGAGGGAAAGTCCAATTTGAAGGAAAGCAGCATTAGGAGGCATGCAATTATATAAGTAAGTGAATGCTTCCTCAATGATGGAAAAATTGAAAGCGCACGAAGTGAAACCTCCGTGACTATTTTTTTCAATAAAGTGTGTGGATGCGGTCATCGCTACCCAGGCTCCTGCTAGCTGGGAGGCGGAACAGCTCTCTATCCTATCCTGAGATGGATTTAGTTCATCCTGGTATTGGGTAAGCAGGGCACTATGGAGATGGAACCACGTGTCAGACTCTGCACAGGGATTAAAATATGCAGATGCAGTTTGCATTATCTCTGCTCCCGAGAATAGCAACAAAATAGAAACTATCAATAATACTTAATTTAATAATATGACCATGCTTAGCATATGAGATGATTTTCTGTGAGTATCGAGTTTGGCTGTGAGGAAGGTGGCAAGCCATTTAACTATGTTTTAGTACTGTGGTAAACGGAATGCTCATTAATCCTTTGGTCCCTCAAGAATAGAGGTACCCAAAGTTTCAGTGTTGAATGTAAAGTGAATTTATATTAATGTTGGAGTCTAATTTTGAGCATTCTTCTCAGGTATCCATTTAGTGGCTTTCAGATGTTGGTGTGTGTGAGCCTTCTCATGTAAAGTCATTTTGAATGAGTACAAAACGATTGATCCTGGAGAATGCCAAAATAAGTAAGTGGAAAGGTGGATGGAGCATCGGGCAGTGTGTTTAAACACATGAAGGATGAGTGTGCTGGATCCTGGAAATCCTGGTGGGTTACAGCTCCCACCGCCTGCAGGTGAATACACAGGGTGAGCGAGCACGCATGCACTCACCTACCTCTCAGAGGTAATTTTATATTGCATATGGGGATGAGGCACGTAAAGAAATCAGATGAGGCAAAGCAAATCAGGCACAACTGTCGAGACACCGGAAAGGAACCAAATGGTAACTAAGTGAGAGTTTCTCTGCTTTCTGTTTGGCACTAGTTTTTATGGAATTAGCTTCCCAGGACTTGCTTAGGGGTTTATAGTCATGAAGGCATCTCAGTCTTTACAGTGTATAGCCTGTTTTGTCTTTGTTTTAAGATTTGGTGTTGTGTACTTTTTCACATTTTTCCATATCACCCACATCCTATCATGGTTCAGTGTTCCCAACAGTGCACACAGAGCCTTGGCAAGGCACAGTTGCTAAGTAAATCAGACTCTTCCTTACCACCATGTGTTAAATTCCAGAAGCACCCTGTACTCAGTACAGTGAGTGACTGTGCCCACAAGTCTGCTAGGGAGTAAATGTCAGGGACAGGTCTGCACTTCCCATTTTCCCTGCCTTCGTCTCGAGCTTAGTAATTATTATTTCAATTTATATCTTATTCTTTTACTGAACATGAGAATGTAGCAAATATATAGAACATAATGAAAACTATGAAGAAAGAAAATTGTGTACCCTTTTCATGGTTTAATGTTTATGTAAATGGAATAATCTATTATACTGAAATTCATGTTTTTGTTTCTGAGACTTGGTGTTCTGTTTCCAAAACTCATCTGAAAGTGTATGGTAGTTTTTGTTTATTCATTTTTCATCACACACACATACTAAGTACTTTACATTGTTTTTGTCAAGGACATTTGGATTATGTCCTAGTTTTAGTTTTGTAAATTCAGTTACTATGAGTAATGGTGTCCATTGTCTGCTGGGCACACCTACAGGGATTTCTGTAGAAATTGTCTCAACTTTAGCAAGTACCACTGAATTAACATCAAAGAGGTGAATACTAACTCATGTTCTTGCTGATGGAGCATGAATGATGGGCTATTCATGGTCTGTAGGTAGTAGGTGCTGTTGGCAGGATTCTTTAGCAGTTTTCAACCTAAAGGTTGTACACATTTTTAAAATTCATTTTACATATTTACTTAGTCATGTATTTTGTATGTATGTGTGCATGTGAGTTCCATGGCACCCGTGTGGAGGTGAGAGTATATTTTGACAAAGACAGTTTCCTTCTTCCAATATGTGGGTAGATCCCTGGGGTTGAACTCAGGTTGTTGGCTTGAGTCTGGTAGATGTCTTTACCCACTGAGCAATCCTACCAGTTCTGATGTTTACCTGTGGTTTTGATTTTTATCCTTTTGTTATAATAGTTTGCTGGTCACATGGTTTCATCTGTTCTGAACACCCATTTATCTAATATCCTTGTTTACCCCTTTCCCTTTTATTCTTTTTTGGTTGTGGAAGAATAAATCTAATGTAAACATTACCATTTTAACCATCCAGTAGCATTAGCACATCACAGTGCAGCCTGATGACCATTCCCATTGGTTATTTCCAGATCTTTTTAAAAATTTTTCTGTAAATGGGAACTCTGTAACTGATAGTAAGTTCCCCTCCCACTTTCACTTCCCCATTATCCCTCTTATATGAAGTCTGTCAATCTCTCCATCCCAGATATTCACATAACTAAAACCATATGATGTTTGTCCTTGCCACATTTTAAAGTTCACTCATGTACCAGACCATCATTAATTTTGAGTGACTGAATAATATACTATTGCAGGTAGATTCCATATTTTGTCTGTTAAAGGACATTTTCTCAGGTTATTTCCTTGGTCAGATGTTCAAAATGCTGCCTCCTGAAATAGTGATACAGTGCCTGTCCAAGTCCTAATATGTATTTAGGGCTTCATGATAATTTTTCATTTTACTCTTTCAGGAATAAATAGTTTTCTACACGGTCTGAATTTACAGTCCATAGTTAGTGTACAATATTCAATCCCTCCTTATCAATACCTGTTCATCCCATTTAATCTTAACCCCAATAGCTCTGTAGTACTATTCATTACTTTCGATTTTTCATTCTTTACAAACTAATGACTCTAAAAGTGTCTGCAAGTTCCAACTGCCCATTCTTTAAAGCACACTGTTTTTCTTTTTCCTATTGAATTTTAGGATATTTTTAAAAAGATGTTTGGGATATTAAGCCCTTATTATATACTCAATTTGTAAGTATTTTCTCTGATTTTGTAGCTGGTCTTTTCCCTTTCTTTATAATTGTCTTAGGGTTTCCATTGCTGTGAAGAGATATAATGACCACTGCAACTCTTATAAAGAAAAACATTGAACTGGGGCTGGCTTACAGTTCTCAGAGGTTTAGTCCATTATTGTCATGATGGGAAATATAGTCGCATGCAGGCAGACATGGTGTTGGAGAAGGAGCTGAGAGTTTTACATCTCCAGCCACAGGCAAATGAAGGAGACTGCCCCACTGGGCTTAGTTTGAACGTATGAGATCTCAAAGCCCACCTCCAACGCAGACACATTTCCTCCAACAAAGCCATTCCTACTCCAACAAGGCAAATCTCCGAATAGAGTCACTTGTTATGGGTCAAGCATTCAAACGTTTGAGTCTATGGGGGCCATTCCTATTTAAACCACCACAATAGTGATCATTGATGCAAACATTTTACAATCAACAAAATACCCTTTCCTGTTTTTCCTTCTTTTTCTCTTATCAATTTGAAGTATTTCCATAAATATATTGATTGGTGATATCCATTACAAGTATCTTCTTTAGTGATATGACATCATTCAGTCTTTTATACAATATTTTTGATGGGAGACAGTGGTGATTTTTGTCATATTTATCAATAATTTAGTTTATGGTTTACATTTAGTTTTTAGATGCTTTCCTTGTTAAAGGATAGAAAAGACATTGATTTATATTTTAGGTCAGTATTGACTTCTGATTTTGGATTTGGACCTTTTACTCGGTCGATCCCTTCTTGCTCTGTCTGGACCTGGGCAATATTGGGTACCACTGGTGGAGTCCAGACATCATCACTGAGCAGGTGTCTCAGTCAGTGTTCTAGTGCTATAAAGAGACACCATGGCCATGGCAACTCTTATAAAGGAAAAGCATTTAATTGGGGGCTGGTTTATACTTTCAGAGGATTACTCCATTGTCATTCTGGTGGGGAGCATGGTGGCACTCAGGCAGTCATGATGCTGGAGAAGTAGCTGAGAGTTCTACCCCTGGATCCACAGGAAGAAGGAAATACTAGGCCTAGCTTGAGGTTTAGAAACTGTAAAACTCTACCTTCTGACAAGACTACAGCAATTTCAGTAAGGAGTAGCTAATGTTCCTAAAGTGGTGCCACTTCCTACTGACCAACTATTAAAATATATGAGCCTATGGAGACCGTGTACACATGTACACGCTGGTCCCTTTTCATGCTGGTCCTCGTCTGCCCTTCCTGGCTTCTGCTTTTCCAGAAGGGATGGCTGACTGATCATCTACATCCTCAGTGTAGGCTTGCTGGCATTCATCAGAATACCATAAACCTTTTCCTCGTTCTCCAGGATTAATATGACTTTTCTACATTTTATTTTCAATGTAACTTCGTTAGGAACCTGGGAGGTGGGAAACTGGATCTCTATTGGTCCATCCAAAGACTTTCTTGAGTCTTATCTAATCTTTGGTCAGTTGTGTGGTCTCTTATGAGACACGTGGAGAAGGGAAATTTCCTTGGCTGAGTGAGAGACCACCACAATGACTACCCCCAGGAGTATTCTTTTAAAATTCTCCTACTCCTGCTTTATGTTATTTTAGAAATCTACATATCTAGCCATACTTAAAAACAACAACAGCAACAACAATAAAAGACAAGCCATCACATGGGCAGTTTATTGTGTGGATGCAAGAGGATGAAATGGGTCTTTGGCCCCTGTGACAATGGTGATAGGCAGAGAAAAGCAATGTAGATATGGGATCATAAAACTATCGTCATTCTTTGCAAATCTTCCCAGACATGGGGAGACTGACCACAGAATATCCCACTGTGTGGAGGGTTTGATTCACTATCAGTCCCATTTCTATTGAGCAGAATGCTCCTGGAATGTTTGGAGCATCAGTGGGTCCCAATGCTCCCATGTAGGTCTCCAGGTGCTGGCAAGCATTTCCCAGTGCTAAATCAGTCTTAAGGATATACACTGCAATCGAACCTTTCCTACAGACAGGTTCCCATAAATTTATTGCTGAACAGCAAATTCTTTCAACTTCACTCATGCCAGTGGCCTCTATGACTGGAGAAGAAAGAGTATCAAATCAGGTTCAACAGCAACAGCCTTGCATGCCTCCACGAGCCCTGGCTATATGGTGCCCGTGCTCAGGTTGCTGAGAATCCATATCTTGTCCTGATTTTCATGCCATGTAAACAGCAAGATCTCTTTATGTCAGTGGTCGGGAAGCAAGAATAAAATTCGTTTTATGGGTTTCCTGCCCTGTGCTTCATTTCTTTAAACTTTATAGCTCTCAAAGTACTTTCTTACACCCAGGTGAGGTAGGCAGAGCATGTGTTATTATCCATAATTTTTTAGATTAAAAAAAAAAAAAACTACAGCTTAGTACTACTAGGAGATGTCAAATACAGCTCACTACACTAAATTCAATAAGATTTTAAGTGTTATTTTATGTTATCTATTTTCTGATTTCTATTATTTTATGGCTTAATCTTTGAACAACCTCTGGTCAAGCATTTCAAGATACAGACTTGTCCCTTGAACTGCTGGACACGACACTGAAGCGAACAAGCAGTTTTAGAGCTATAGGCATGTGCGTGTCCCTTTATGTTTTAGAACAGATATAACCATAAGATATTGAGGAAGACATGCTGTTCCTTTAGTGCACAGGAAAGAACCATGCATACTCAAGGAGGCGTGGGACAGTGTCTGGAGACAGGTGACCTGTGCAGCAGTGGTTTGTTGACAATACTAATATCATCAGAAAGACTGCCATATGGTCTTTTTATATATATAAGATTTTATTTTTATCTGGCTAGGTGTGTGTGTGTGTGTGTGTGTGTGTGTGTGTGTGTGTGTGTGTGTGTCTGTGGGTGGCCAAAGAGAATGTCAGATCCCCAGCGGCTGGATTTACAGGTGGTTGTCAGTGCTGGAAATCACCCTTGGGTCTTCTGAAGAGCAGTGAGTACCGTTTACCACCGAGTCATGACTCTTTCCTCTTGTTTGACTTGTTTTCTTTTCAAATTTTCTTTTTACTTATTCACTTTACATCCTGCTCATTGCCCTCCCTCCCAACCACCCTCTCCTACAATCCTTCCCCATCCCTCCTCCTCTCCTTCTCTGAGAGGGTGGGAGCTCCCCTGGGTATCCCTCCACCATGGCAAATCCAGTCTCTGTGGAGTTAGATATATCCTCTCCCACTGAGGCCAGAGAAGGCAGCCCAGCTAGAAGAACATATCCCATGTACAGGCAACAGCTTTGGGGATAGCACCAGCTCCAGTTGTTGAGAAATCCATATGAAGACCAAGCTGCACATCTGCTACATAAGTGCAGGGTGGCCCAGGTCCAGCCCAAGACGTTCTTTGTTAGTGTTTCAGTCTCTGAGAACCCCAAGGGTCTAGGTTGGTTGACTCTGTTGGTCTTCCTGTGGAGTTCCTATCTGCTTTGGGACCCTCAATCCTTCTTCCTATTCTTCCATAAGAGTTCCCAAGCTCCATCCACTGTTTGGCTGTGGGTGTCTGCATCTGTCTGAGTCAGCTGCTGGGTGGAACCTCTCAGAAGACAGCCATACTAGGCTCCTGTCTGCAAGCATAACAGTATCATTAATAGTGTCAGGGATTGATGTTTGCCCATGAGATGAGGAGAGGGGATGCGGAGGGGAATGGGGAAGTTCAGGATCAGGTGTGGGAGGGGCAGGAGAAATGGCCAGATGGCCATGAGAATGAATCCAAATCTGCAACTGACGGTGGTGAGGAGGTAGGGGTCATCTCCAGGAAGTGACATAGACCCGGGATAAGGGAGGCACCCAAGAATCAATGGGGGGTGACTTTAGCTGTGACTTTCTACACTGGGGATGTAGAACCTGAAGAGGCCACCTCCTGTAACCAGGCAGGAACCCTAGCGGGTCTATAAGGACACCAACCCACCCACAAAACTTTCAGCCTCAAATCTCTTTTCTACAGGAAATGCAGGTTCAGGGGATGGAGCAGAGTTTGACTATGTTTTAAAGATCTGTCTAGGAATTTTCTATCTCCACGTCAGAGTGGGGTGTGGAGGAGTTGAAAGTACCTGTGGGCTCTGTTGGGAAAATGCAGCTATGGATTGGCTGGTACATCTTTTCAGACAATGGAAAAAAGGTGCTACTAATTCAGGAACCTGAGCAGTGGTACCTAGCAAGCTATTACTTTTAGGGTTATTGCTTTATTCCATTGACCTTACACAGTATCTCAGGTTGCTGTGAGATGGATGGAGCTATGATTTTGTGTTGACTTGGGATAAGAAATAGGGGATGGGGACGGGGTGAGCTTCTGAGCCAGAAATGGGTAACCCTATTCATAGAGATCAGTCACACCGTCCCAGCATGGTGCAACCCAGCCCAGCAGCAAGCACTGCTCAGGGCTTCAGAGACCAGCACTACCCACATGAGGCCTCGGCCAATCAGGCCCCTTGTGCAGCTCCATCGCTTGAGGACTCATAATCTACTCTTTATACCTGGGTGACATCTTTTCCTCAAAGATACGCCATGGAGTGTCACAAATAAGACTTGACACTTGTGTATCTTTCTCCAAATGAGTCTTAAAACAAACAAGCAAACAAACAAACAAAAAAACAAAACTACTTTGAACAAACTCAGGCAAACATTTAATTTACGGGAAACTTCGGTTTCAGTTATCCGCATTTCTCCTGCATTTGTTCAGTTCCTGGGGAGATGGGAATGCTCACCAGAGTGGTTTAGGTTCATGGAAGTGAATAGTTGGCTTTCTGGTGTCAGGGTCTCAGGATATAGGACCCCACTTGCTGCAGTAGGGGGGGGGAAACATCTATTGTGTGGATGGTGGAGCTGGTAGGCTAGAGGTCAGAGTACAGGACGGCCCTGGAACAACAGAAGAATGGCATTTTCTTTCCTTGTGTTTGTTTTTGCTCCTGCTTGCCTGAGAATTTGGTTTTTAATGTAATGGACAGCATCAGCAGAAGTGCCTTCCTCCAGGAGGCTGTCCTGAGCTCACAGCACAGGCCTCCAGGGACCCCTTGGTTTCTTGATTTAATTACCACAAGACCTTTTGTAGTTGCCCATGGTGTTCCTGGGCTTTCCAGAAGTGGTGCTATTAATCTCCCACCACCTAAACCTTCTGTATCCCCCTCTGCCAGAATAATTGGGAAGAAAATTATGTTCATGTTATTTCAGTCGGAGAACGTGCTAATAATTCAGGGACCCGTGCAATGGGACTTAGAAATCTATTACTTTTAGGGTGAGTGCCATATCCCATTGACCTTGGGCAATTCCCCAACTCGCTGTGAAATGGATTGGGCCATATGATTTTAAATGTTGCCCTGTAGATTTGTTTGATTTGCCTGTTCAGTTAAAACACAGGCGTCAAGTGCCTAATGCATGCTCTCCTCCTGCTGGGATGCAATGCTGCAAACAAGCAGGGCTCTGCCTTCTGCTGCTGTTGTGTGAATGGAGAACTTGAGAGATGGTATCAGACTGTAAAGCCACAGTCCCTATGAAACCATGATAGAGACACCTGTCCCTTTTTGAGCCCAGGCGGCTTTGCATGGTCACATTCTCACTTCCTGAATACCATGAACCAGCTCTGTAACCAGCCTGGTGGCCAGAGCTCAGAAGAGTAGGGAAGCAGAGGCCCTGCACAAACAAAGCTGCCCAAAGGGTTTTCATATTTGGAACAAAAATTAAAACTAAAAGGAACCAACATTTTAGCATTCTAAATGAGTCCAGCATAGCTTCATGGACTTTACTTTCATTTCATTTCTGTTGGCTTTGAACTTAAGGCTGTTTTCCACCAGAGATGTTTATCTTCCTTGTCTAGGCGCATTGCTATAACTTAGCGTGTTGTATCACAAGAGTCCTTCAAATGGACAGAAATGAAGAGAAGAGTTCCAGGGCAGCGAGCTTTTTGGTGAAGAAAGGGTGTCCACAGGGATAAGCAGAACACTGGTGAGTTTATGTCTTAATTGTATATATAAGGGCATTTTTATACCCATTGCTCTGATGAGTATAAACATCTCTGATGTAATGAGATTCTCCAAGTGATAAATCACATCTGCCGTGCTTCAGTAGGCTCAAATGTAAGGAGAAGCATAGCATTTCACGATATTTCATGAGGAACTTAGAAGAAAAAACAAGCCCAATGATAACCATATAATGTATTTGTAAATCTAGTCTGCAATGCATATTTACATATTGCCTGGATTGTCATATTTTACTGCCATTGCATGTCTGAAGATACCTCTATTTCAGAGATACACACTTAGATGATTGCTGGGGGAGGGTGAACACACTCGTCTGTGAGTGTACATATGCACATGTCACACACACACACACACACACACACACACACACACACACACACACACACACACGCGCGCGCGCGCGCGCGCGCACGCATGCACACTGGAAGCCCAGACCCCAAACTCCTCAGTATTCTGACCATCATTTTTCAGAATCTGTAATATAATAATCTCTCAAAGTAGAGCATACACACCTAAAATATTCATAAATATCTCGTGTGTGAGAAAGAAGCCCCTGGACTTCAAATGCTGCATTTCCGGACAATGTAGTTAGGTTTTGTTTGTTTGTTTTGTTCTGTTTTTTGTTTTTGTTTGTTTTTTTTTTCTGTAGCGGGGTCGGCATTTACATATGATGATTTGGATGGAGAAACAGCAGAGGCTTTATTTATTTCTTACAGTTGATGCTCCTTTGCTATTGAGCTCTGTATCTGAAAATGGTAAAACTTGGATTTGTAAAGACAATGCTTTGATATTTGATGTAAATATTCAGTTGAAGTTCAAATCCCATCGTTGTCCCCTCCTGAAGGATCTTGTCTCCTGAGAAGGGCTCACCTGTAGTGGAAGGCCTTTGGCAGGAAAAAAAAGACTTTGCACCCTAAGTCCGTAGGGGGCTTACCTGGAACTCTTTGGGGTGCTGGTTACTGATGTGTTTTAGTGAGACTTGTCCTAATAGCCTTTCTGTGGGTTGTTCGTGGGTGCTCTTGGATGTCTGCACCCTGACCATTAGTTCCATAGTAAAAGCCGTATGGGGCTTCCAGTTCCCACGTGGCCTCAGCAAACATTCATCCAAGCAATGAGCTCTTCTGAGCAGAGTTCTGTTGACTCCGTGTTCCAGAGCTGTTCCAGGGCTCAGTGTAGGCAGAGCGCCCTGGGAGTCCTCAGGATTCCAGGCATGGAGCAAAGCTGCGTGTGACCAGGTAGATTTTCACACAAAATTCTCACCACACAGTTGAAACCTATAAGGAGTATTGTCGTTGTCACAGGCTTTGTCCCCGGTTCTGGCTTGTTACCCTTGTTAATGGTTGCTTCATCTCCCTATCTCAAAACCAGGCCTCTGTAATTTCCTTTCTCTTTCTGCGAAGGTCAGCATCCTCCTGTTTGGGTGCCTGCTGCCTCCATGTATGGTAACAAAAGCATTTTAAGGCTGCTTTGTAGGAAAGTTTCCCACTTTCGCGGTCCCTCTGGAGAGGGCTGCTTCTTTTGTGTGCTGCTAACCCTTTCATGTTAACAGTGAGCCCGCCTCCCTCTCCAGCCACATCCATATGCCATCCCCTGCGCTTAGCACGGTGTCTCAAAGCATTAAGCTTTACTATTTTACTCTAGCTTTGTGCTCTGTCTTCAGAGCGGAGCGTGAGGCATTTCTTTGGGGTTGGAAATAATGATTTATTTGATGATGGCCATTACACTAAAGACAGTTTATGAAATATTCAGGATGCGAGGGAAGGTTGATAGGTGGTCCTCAGCTTGCTTTAAAAAATAATAAAGTAACTACACTTGTGATCTAAACCCACTATAACATATACGATTTAGATTAGAAACTAGAAGAATAGTGTTATATTCTCATTCTAGCGTCTTCTAAGACACAATATAAAAGCTGAAACTGAAATTTAAGCATCTTGTCAGAAGAATGACTCGCGAACGGCAGTCTGTTGCCTCTGAAAGCAGCTTGAGGGCTGCTCACAAATTCCATTTGTCTAAGCTAGCAGGATGTTTCTAAGGGTTTAGCATCCAGTGCCGAGGCCTTAGGACCAGGAGAGAATGAACGGGGTTCTAACAGGACGTCTTTATTATGCAGTGTGCTGTTCACTAGGCATCTGCAAAGCAGCAAAGCACACCACACCAATTCTCGCACCGGCACCGACACACAAAGCATGGGATAAGTCACCCATCTACCTATCCCATTTACCAGCAGTTTCTTTGTACCAAAATTCATATTCACACACTGGACCCAGAGCCCGCTGATTGTCGTATCTCTGAGGGCCAACATGTTCCAGCCAATAGATGGATGTAATGTAACTGAGGGAAAGGCAAGGGTGGGGTTCACAGATTTCAAAGTCTCTCATCAGAGCGTTGCACTGAAGCACGGGTGTAGATTTCCATCTTTCCTTCCCTCATGCCCCACGCCTCTGTTTTCTCCTCATCCGAGGGAATCAGTAGTGCTTTTCCACTCTCTCCTTGCTCCATGCCCACACATACCTCACAATGCCCCTTAAATCCCAGCCTCTCATAACTCTCCCCAGCTGCAGGGGGTTGCTTAGGATCTGGTCCTGTCAACATTCCACTGCTGGACAGGACTGCCCACCCTCACATCTTCTCTCATATTCTTTTCTAATGTACCTCATGACCAGCTCCATACTCATTTCCTGCAAACACCGTACAATTCTACTATGCTTATACTAAAATATCTTTCCACAGTGCCCTACATTCAGAGAACAAAATATACATCCTGCATTCAGGCCATGCACAGCTAGACCCTCCCAGCTGTTGCAGTCTGTTCTCTACTGTTTGATTTCAATACATGTACTCCTCCCAAATTTAGGAATTGGAATTTAATCCCCAAAGTGAGAGTTTTAAGATGTCTGGTCCTTTAGGAGCCAATGTGATTGTAAGGGCTGTTTGCACCTTCGTGGATGGCACCAGGAAATTGTTCATCCTAGTACTCAGATGCCAGGTATATCCCGGCTTGACCCCTGGCTGGTTCTGCAGTTTAGGGTATCAATTATCTTATCCTTACAAATAGTACAGAGACAGGGTGCTGAGGGAGACTAAGTCCATTCACACAAGTAGAGTGTATCAATCAGAGCTGGTATATACACTGGGAACTGAGTAAAATGTTAGTTGTTTAAAATTTGAGACAGTTAGCATGGTCCTCAGAAAACTGTTTAACATCCTTTAAGAATAACATCAGGCAGATAATGGAGTATGTGTGCGTGAGTACACACACACACACACACACACACACTCATGCGTGTGCATGTTCATATGCATGAGTGATTAAGGACATGAGATAAAAAGTGTTTGGAAAATTTGAGCCTGCCTTGTTCAAGTCTTGCTCATTAGTTTGAGTTAGGTGCCAGGGTTATGGGGGAACTGACCATAACTACTCTCCTAGTGTCTACAAAGACAATGAAATAAGCCATTACGCTACACATCATACCTGCTCCTGGGTAGGACATATGCTGCAGGAATACCCAGAGGCCAGCGCTGGTGATGGTCAGAAACTCCTGTGTGTGCAGCAACTGGGGGAAGAATGAGTTTGGCTCCTTTGAACATCACATGACATTCAGTGGGGCCAGTCTGTAGAGTGTGGGTGTGGCGGGAGCAGGAAGGCGAGCGGTGAGACCTAACTTTAGTGTGAGTAAATGTGAAAAGTAAAATGTGGACCTTACAAACAGGAGAAAATGGTCCCCTTTTTTGCTTGTTCACTTGCTCTATGTGTGTGTGTGTGTGTGTGTGTGTGTGTGTGTGTGTTTGTATGTGCGCGCGCACACGCTAATGTTTTTCCTCTGTTTCTTATCATGGCCTATTTCTTAATTTGTTTT
>CM052702.1:873912-886707 GCA_028551405.1 Uromys caudimaculatus
CCCCCACCCCCGTCCACCCATCCCCATTTTCCCGCCTTGATATTCCCCTTTACTGAGGCCTCTAACATCCTCAGGCCCAAGGGCCTTTCGTCTCTCCCTGATGGCCATCGAGGTCATCCTCTGCCACATATGTGGTCCAAACCATAAGTCCATCAATGTGTATTCTTTGGTTGGTGGTCCGAACTCCAGGAGGACCGGGTGGGGGGGGGTCAGGCCCATTGACTTTCTTGCTCCCTCCATGGGGCTGCAAATTCCCTCAGCTCCTTCAGACCTTCCTCCAACTCCTCCATCTGGGACCTCACTCTCAGTCCGGCGATTACTGGTAAGTGAAACTTGGGCGTTCTGAACTTTTGGGCTAATATCCGCTTATCAGTGAGTACATACCATGTTCCTTCTTTTGTGACTGAGTTACCTCGCTCAGGATGATATTTTCCAGTTCCATCCATTTGCCTGCAAATTTCATTAAGTCATTGTTTTTTAACATTGTACTTCCCTGTGCACAGGCAAGTACAATTGGTGTCCCTCATGAAGTTAAATGTTCTGTTCTGTAGATGGCCCACACAAGCTGTTCTTGTTTCCTTCTGTTGCTGAGATAAGACATTCTGACCAATAGCAGCTTAGGAGAGGAAAGGGTTTATTTCAGTTTAAGGTCATGGCCCACTATTGAGGGAAGTAAGGGTAGGAACCCAAGCAGGAGCCCACGTAGAAACCATAAACCATGGAGGAATATTGCCTACTGACTCAATGGCAGACCCATACCTAGATAGCCTTTTAAAAATTAATTAATTAATTATTAAGTTTTTCATTTTCTTTACTTTGTACCCTGATTGGAGCTTCCCCTCTGTCTTCTCCCAGTCCCTCCCTCTTACCTCCCCTTCCCCTATGCCTCCTCCCTTTCTCCTCAGAGAAGGGGAGACCTCCCATGCAGTCCTGGAATATCTGCCTAGGGATGGTGCCACCCACAGTGGGCTGGATCTAATATATCATTTGGCAGTCAAGACAGTCCCCCACAGACATGCCATAGGCCAATATGATCTGGGCAATCCCTTGAGACTTCCTTTTCAGGCAACACTAGGCTGTGTTGAGTTGACTGCTAGGGATAGCTAGGATATAGGCCCAGTTTCAAACTTCTGTGCCCTAGCTTAAGACTCCATTGTAGGCAGAAGGCAGTGCTGACCCTGAAAGGTGACTCAGCACAGTAAATGAATCCTCCTGGGGAGGCAAGAAGCAGTAGGAGCTTAGAGATGAATATCTAATGCTCTGTCCCATGCTTCATTGTCTGGTCAGCATTTGTTTATAAACACACATTAAAGAATAAAATTGTTAAGAACGTCATTCTGGTGGTCTTCTGACTTTACTATTAGCATGTGCTTCTTTTCTTATATTGTATGGTTAAAGTATAGATACAGCCCAAATACAATGAGTGCCAAATTATTTGAGTCCCTTTGGGGAGTTGGTTGGCTGCTTTCTTTCCTTTTCTCCTTCACAATTAAGGAAATTAAGCAAGGAAGGGGTGACTCCAAATACACAGGGGAGAAAGATTTGCAAGCCCTGCTGACTTTTCTTCTGAATGGATGCACCGATGTGTAAATTAATGCTATTTACCCATGCTTTCTAGTGGTTCTAAAACACATTCATTTTATTATAAGAAAAATGTATTACAGTGATTTTTATTAAAATCCCTCTTTTCTCTGGTATTGTTCAGATAAAGGAAGACTCCTTAATCTGTGTTTCTAACTAGAATGGGTGTGGTAACCATTCATACCTTTCTAGATAAATTCAACCTATCTGTATGGTTTTAAGAACATGGGCATAGTTGGACTCAGTTTCCATGATGATTAATTTAGTATGCCAGCTTGACTGGGCCACAAGAAGCCCAGATTGTTGATTAAAAATTATTTCTGGGTGTATCTGTGAGAATGTTTCTGGAAGAAATTAGCATTTGAAGCCATAGACTGAATAGAGCAGATGGTTCTTTTCAATGTAGAGGAATCATCCAAGCTGTGTCCCAAATAGGACAAAAACAAAGGTAGAAGGTTGAATTAGTTCCTTGCTCAACTGCATGAGGTGAGACATTGATCTTTTCCTGCCTTTAGCTTTCCTGTCTCTTAGTCCTTCAGACCCCCTCATAGAAAGCTCTTTGGCTCTAAGGCCTCAGAATGACTGACTCTTCCAGAGATCCCAGGTTTCCAGCTTACACACAACAGATGCAGGGACTTGCCAGCTTCCGGCATAGCAAATGAAAGTGCATTCATATACATGCATTCATACATAAAGCCAGAGCTGGAGAAGCATGGAACTAAGCAAGAATATGTCTCAACTCCCTAGAAGATAGGATTCTGGTGTTTTATATAAGATCCTTTATGCTTGGGAAATTGGGCTTCAGAAATCTCACCATGAAAAGCTGAAGGTCCAAAGGAGCTTCTGGCTTCTTGAGTTCTTACTACTCTATCAAAGATAGCCTGGGTTTGCTAGCCTCAGGATGGCCATGCTCTATGGGTTGAGTTTTTGGTGCTCTGGAAGTCACCTAGATTGGATTGCACACTTCTTAAGCATTTGCTTCAATTGTCCCATAGAAACTTCTGGCTTTGTTCATTACCTGAGAGTAGACTTTAAATTAATAACTTAATACCCTTTGTAGTCATAGTTCCATTCAGTTATTGTATCACTAGGCAATTTTCGATAAGCTATAATTTCTAGGGATTTAATTTGCATAAAATTTCAAATTTATTAACATGCTTTTAATTTTCTTTTCAAACGATTTCTCCCCGATTTTCATATTTGGCTGTACCCTCGCCAATATTTCTGGCTGAGAAAATCCAGCTTTATTTAGACTTCTCATAGGCCCATCTTTTCTTTCCAGTAATTCTTTCTGAGTGTATCTTTTATCTTCTATCCAGTTGATTCCTGCATTTCTCTTTTTAAAGTCCTTTGGATTATTATTATTTATTATTATTATTGCCTTTTCAGCCACTGTTACTTTTTAATATAAGCATTATACATTTGTTTCCAACTGCATTCATTACATTTGATAATTCAATGCTAAACATCTTCTAACTTCCACTCTTAACTTTGTTTTGAAATCTAAATGTACAAGATTTTTGAAAGTTATTACTTGCCATTGATTATTCTTAAAATCAAGCCTATTGAAGTATAATTTACATATGGTAGAATTTACCTATTGAAGCGTACGGTTTGAAGAGTTTTGACAAGTGTATACAGTTGAGAATCTACTACCGAATTCAAATACAGTTTCGTCACCCTGGAAAAAATTTCTCACACCCCTTTGAGATCAATCTCTGAGACTGTCCCCTAGTCTCCAGCAACAATTCATTGGATTTCTGTCCCTGAGGTATGGTCTTGTTGTTGAGTTTAATTTAATTTCACTATGGACAGGGACTGTGAACTTTATAATTATGACTTTTTTGGTATTTGATGATATTTGCTTTGGACCTATTGTGTGGTTAAGAAGACAAAGCATCTTTGATTTTGGATGGCTATACACAGAATGTATATAATGTTCAATGATCCTTAATGGGCCATATTCTTCTAGGAATTAATTTTGCCAGTTAAATCAAACACTCATAGTTTCTCCACTCTCCTTTCTCTGCACTCACTATTATCTCTGGTCAGTTTATAGAAGAGACGCTGAAACCTCTCACTGCTGTGGTAAGCCTGACCCTGACAGTTTCAAGACTTCCCACATGTAGGTGTGATGCTTATGCGTTTGAAGTGAACAGTTTTTACCTAGCCTTTTATTTTAAACATCCCCAAGTCTTTGAGCTTTCTGTGATATTTTGATAAAGATCTATAACTTTATTTTTCAGTCTGTTTTAATCATTTCTACCTTTAAACTAGACATTTTAGACCAATTGTTTTTGTTACAATTGCTTAATTTTTGGTGCTTTCTACATTTTCTTCTGTTTCAAGAGTTATTTTTTTCTATTTATCTTTGGTCACTTCAGTTTTTTGGTACATTCTTACCATTCTATACCCTGACCCTTTTTTTTCTGGAAATTCATACACTATTGTTATTCTGTGTGGTAATCCAAAATTGTAATATACCATTTAATCCAATGAAGTTCGAATTTAATACCAAGATCTCCTCTTTGGATTGTGAAAGTGACTTTAATTCTTCAAACATGATTACGCTTCTCCTGAATCAACTGTTACTTTTATCTATGTCTTAAGTTCTAGCTTATTTTTAAGCCCTCCACACTGTTTTATGTGCCTGGGTCACTACATGCATTTCCTAGATAGTATTATATATTCCTATGTGGGTATACCTATCTTAAACTTTTTTTAACTTTATAAATCAGGTACATATAAAATGACCAATGATGACTGGTAATAGAATGCTTGTCACAGTACACTGTCATAGCACTACCAACATTGATAGTTTTGTCTGTTCAGTCTATTATTAAATAAAATAAAATAAGGAGTATTTTGACATAAGCCTCACTTTCATGATATAGCCAATCTGATGATCGAGATGGCCACAGAATACCTAATGATTGCTTAGAGTGTGAGGATATTTGATAGGGAGGTGATTTAGTTCCAGACTGGGCGGGGGGGGGGGGGAGGGTCAGAGTGACATGGCTGGAGATTTCATTCTTTCTTCAGAATACTGCAGAATTTAAAGTCTAAAATTTATCTATTTCTGGAATTCTTCATTTAATGCTTTTGAGCTGCTTCTATGGTGGGTGCATGAAACAGTGCAGAGCAAAACCATTCATGAAGGTGGCTTGTGGTACATGGTTATGGGAAAAGATTAACATCCTTGGATGCACAAAGCTAACAAATCACTACCTTTCAACTTCCATGATAACCATTAAGGCTTAGGATTCATTTTACTACAGAATACAGCTCCATCTCCATTCTCCCTGGGCTCTTCTAGAAGCCCAAATCAATGGATAGCAGCACACCTCACTTTACTTCTCTATCTCTTAAGGTTCTTCCACAATCCTCATCTGTTTGTATTAACTATGGGGCAGTTTCCTTAGGGTTTTCTTTCAAATCATGCCTTGTGCTTTAACCTCGGAGATCTTCAAATACCCAGACTTTGCAAGAGTTTGAGTTCACAATTTGAAAGCCTATTCTTTAGGTGCTGAGCCCATATAGCTTGCGAAAAACAAGTTATAAACTTAGGAAAAAAACAAATGAAGCCAGGCCTTATATTGGGTTACTGCTCTGGGTTTTTAGCTGCTCCCATATTCTCTGCAACCCCATGTACAAAATATAATTACATAAAAATATAAAATTGTTTCAACTATCCTTTTTAAAAGAGATTTCTTGTATTTGATACCACATTTTAGATATTTCACGCAAAAGACTTTTTTTAAAAGTACATCTTTGTATCACATTGCTAGAATTAACACCCAGACTTTATTCAAAACATGGGTTTCCTTTATATCAGGAATAATTATGTGCTTTGGCTTTCTGTATCTCTGATTTATATGCAAAACATTCTATGATAGTGTTAACTTATATTCACTTTTTACATTTTATTGTTTGTAAAATCTTTTTAAAAATGTACTTATTTAAAACTTCCATATGATAAATTTTAATCAAATTCTTTCTCACACTCCAACTCTAAGATACTTCCCTTCCTACCTACCCAACTTATGTTTTTTCTATCTATTGAAAAAGGCAAAAATAAAAGTTCACATGTGCATGTATACACACACACACACACACACACACACACACACACACACACACACGGCACAATTTACTTTGCATTGGTCAACTACTCCTGGGCATGGGGTTTGCCCTGCACTATGGTTGATGTACCCAGTGTCACTCCACTGAGAACAAATGTCCCTTCTCCCAGCAATTATCAATTGCAAATGTTTTTTATTATAATTTTTTTTATTTTTTGAACTTATCCTGAATTTATATAATGTTCTTTCAGCCTCTCCCATGTACTCCACTTGCTTCCTCTCCTTCAAATTCACAGCATCTTGTTTAATTGTTGCTACATACATGTATATGTTATATAGTATCCAATATTATAGCATTAACATATAAGGAATATATGTATATTTCTAAATATAAAAATTTAACTGCCCGGTTCATACAGTCCTTGTATGTCTATGTTTCCAGTCTGACCATTTGGATTGAACCACCAGTGGTGTGCTGTTTCTTGGGGGAAAGACAGTTTCTGTCACGCTCAGCCTTCTTTATTTACTTATAGTTCATTGCCTAGGGTTAAGGCCTCCTGAGAGCTTTCTTCCATTTTTATGAGCATGTCTGTTGGTGATACCATTGTTCATGTCATGTTTAGACAGGCATGTTGGTGAAATTTCATGATGGAAGCTTCTCTGATATTTCAGCAGGCTTCCTGTTTTTCTGACTTTTACAATCTTTCCAGTCTCTCTTCGATAAATTCCTAAGCCTTAGGTATAGGAGTATTGTCTTAGTCAGGGTTTCTATTCCTGCACAAACATCATGACCAAGATGCAAGTTGGGGAGGAAAGGGTTTATTGAGCTTATACTTCCATTCTGCTGTTCAGCACCAAAGGAAGTCAGGACTGGAACTCAAGCAGGTCAGGAAGCAGGAGCTGATGCAGAGGCCATGGAGGGATGTAACTTACTGGCTTGCTTGCTTCCCCTGGCTTACTCAGCTGGCTTTCTTATAGAGCCTAAGACTACCAGTCCACAGATGGTACCACTCACAAGGGGCGCTCCCCCCTTGATCACTAATTGAGAAAATGCCTTACCACTGGATCTCATGGAGGCATTTTCTCAGCTGAAACTCTTTTCTCTGTGATAACTCCAGCTAGTGTCAAGTTGACACACAAGACCAGCCAGTACAATTGACCCCTTGTCAACTTGACACACAAATACATCACTATTAAGCCTCAATCCTTATTTTCTTATTTATCCCCAAGATCTAAATAACTTTAAAAGTCCCACAGTCCTTGCAAATTCTTACTATTAAAATTTCAGTCCCTTTAAATATATCCAATCTCTTAGAATTCAAAGTCTTTTTACCATCAAAAGTCTCTTAACCGTGGGCTCCACTAAAATAGCTTCTTCCTTCAGGAGGGAAAATATATCAGGGCACAGTCACAATCAAAGGCAAAACCAAACTCCAACCATCCAATGTCTGGGATCCACTCATGATCTTCTGGATTACTCCAAGGGCTTGAGTCACTTCTCCAGATCTGCCCTTTGTAGCACACACCTTATCTTCTAGGCTCCAGATGCCTATACTCCACTGCTGCTGCTGTTCTTGGTGGTCATCTCATGGTACTGGCATCTCCAAAACACTGGTCTCTTCCGCTGCAACTACGCTTTACCAACAGCCTCTCATAGGCTCTCTTCATGGTGCCAAGCCTCACCTCTTTTGCATGACCCCTTCAGTCCTGGAATTGCAACTGAGGCTGCACCTTCACCAATGGCCTTCCATGGTCTCTCACAGTGCCCAGGCCTCAGCTGCTCTTCATGACTCCTTCATGCCTTCAAAACCAGTACCACCTGGGTGACTCTTACATGTTACCAAGTCCAGCCACAACACAAGGTACAACCCTGGTCATCTCTGGAATGCAGCCTCTGTGCTCTCAGAAAACCCTTCTCAGAAGATTTCACCTCACTGATACTGAACTCTTCCCAATCACTGCCAATTTCCCAACTCCAGCTAACCAGCATCAGTAGTCCCAGTAATGCAATGGTTTTGCTTTAGTAGTTCTGGTATCTTGTTAATTACAGCTGATCCTTCGGCCCCAGCTAACAAAAACCACAGAATCTTCACAGTCAAAATAGCAGAGACCCTGATAAGAGTCTTAAATCTTCCCTCTGAGATTTCACAAGCCTCAACATTATCTTCCAAGCTCCTACACAACATCCCACAAAGCTCTTAACACCAAATGGATCTTCTAGTCCAGAGTTCCAAAGTCCTTCCACAGTCCTCCCCAAAACATGGTCAGGTTGTCACAGGAATACCCCACTATGCTGGTACCAATTTGTCTTAGTCAGGGTTTCTATTCCTGCACAAACATCATGACCAAGATGCAAGTTGGGGAGGAAAGGGTTTATTGAGCTTACACTTCCATGCTGCTGTTCATCACCAAAGGAAGTCAGGACTGGAACTCAAGCAGGTCAGGAAGCAAGAGTTGATGTAGAGGCCATGGAGGGATGTAACTTACTGGCTTGCTTGCTTCCCCTGGCTTGCTCAGCTGACTTTCTTATAGAGCCCAAGACTACCAGTCTACAGATGGTACCACTACAAGGGGCCCTCCCCCCTTGATCACTAATTGAGAAAATGCCTTACCACTGGATCTCATGGAGGCATTTTCTCAGCTGAAACTTTCTCTGTGATAACTCCGGCTAGTGTCAAGTTGACACACAAAACCAGCCAGTACAAGTGTGTTATAAATGTGCCAGTTATACAACTTTGTGAAGATAACTTCTTCATTAGGAATTTGACTTTGTACTTACTTCTTCCTTTCTATGCTGGGGTTTTACATGGGTTGAACTTGTGCAGGTCTTCTGTATGCTGTCACTGTCTCTGTAAGTTCATATGTGCATCAGTCATGTTACATCTGGGAACTGCTGTTTCCTTGGAGTTGTCCACTATCTCTGGCTTTTACAATTTTCCTGTTTTCTCTTCTGCATTGATCCCTGAGCTTTAAAAGAAGGAGTGTAACAAAGGCTTCCCATTTAGGGCCAAGTGTTCCGAAGTCCCTCAAATTGTCCTGTGCCAATGTTAATTATCATCTATTGCAGGAAGCTTCTCCGATGAGGCCTGAGGAAGGCAATAATGTATAGGTCTAACACTATGTCATAGGAGTCATTCTATTGCTATGTTCATTCAGCAGAATAATAGTAGGTTTTTCCATTAGTACTCATGTTCACGGTCTCATTCACAGTATTAGGTACTGCTTCCATCTCATGAGAATCACCCTTAAATCCAATCATAAAGTCTTTTTTGAACCACATTATTTCTTAGTTATTCATTTAAAAATTTCTCTAATTATACCTTCTACTAACTAGCTCACTGTGGTTTTTATGTGTCAGGTTGAGGACACCGAATCAGGGAAACTTATTTTGGTGGTTTGAATATGTTTGGTTTAAGGAGTTGCACTTGTGTGGCCTTTTTGGAGAAGGAAATGTGTCACTGTGGAGGTGGGTTTTGAGACCCTTCTCCTAGCTTCCTGGAAGTCAATCTTCTCCTAGCTGCGTTTGGAACAAATTTTAGAACTCCTAGTGCCTCCACTGACAGGCCTTTCTGCCATGATGATAATAGACTGAACCTCTGAAACTTTTAGCTCGCCCTAATTGAATGTTGTCTTTTGTAAGAGTTGCCTTGGCCATGGTGTCTCTTCTCAGCAATAGAAATCCTAACTAAGACAGAACTTGGTATCAGGGACTGGGATATTGCTGTGATAGGCCTGACCATGTTTTTGTTTGGAGGAGTGTGGCTTTTGTAGGACTTTGGATTTGGAAAGCCATGGAATGCTTCAAGTGGAACTTAATGGGCCATCCTAGTAGGAATATGGAAAACATTGGTGTTGAGGGTGATTTGAACTCCAGAGATCTTGTCCAAAGAGTCTGCCTGAGGTTGAGGTAAACAGACTTAGATTAATTGCTTTGACAAAGGAAGTCTCAAAATGGCCTGGTATAAATTCTATTGTGTGGTTACTAAAGTTCACTCTTACGAGGAACATTTTGATGAAAAGGAACAAGCTGAGAAAGGAAAAATACAAAATATATGATACAAAGAATAAAGAGGCACCAGGAAGTAGAATGGAGCTGACTCCTATGTTCAAGGAGATAAACAGATTAAGGGAGTAGTGACCTCGAAGCAAAATCCCACCCTCTAAGCTTATTGTTTATGCTTTTTCATTTGAACAAGTGACTTAGTTATTATTTTCATTTGGGCTTTTAATCTGAAATTAACTACAATTCAGAAATGGATAGCACGGTTGTGATCTAGATCTTGAGGCTGGAAGACACATGCTTTTGATCTGGGTCTTAAGGAATAGTGGCCATAAGAAGCTTAGGCTCAGGCATAGTGGTACAAACCTTTGATTTCAGGAGGGCAAGCAGATATGTGAGTTCAAAGCCAGTCTGGTACAGAGCAATTTTCAAGTAGAGAAAAGCTTAGGTCCAGGTATGGTGGTATATACCTTAATCCCAGCATTTAGGAGACAGAGCCATGCAGATCTTTGAGTTCAAGGTCAATCTACAGAAGGAGTTCCAGGACACCGAAGCTTAGGCAGTGAAGGATTTGTAAAATTGAAAGCTGGCGTAATAATATAATAGGACAAGGTGCCATGTTCCAGCTCCAGTAAGCAGCAGAACTTGGCAGCTTCAGCCATGTGGCTCTGGCTTTAGTTAGAATCAAGAGTAGGAGGAGACTCCTGGGACAATTGATGATTCTGGTTAGCTGGAGCTAAGAAATTAGCAGTGATTAAGAAGAGACTAGCACCACTGAGGTAAAATCTTTTGGGAAGTGGTTTCTGAGAGCACAAAGAAGCTGTGTTCCACAGATAGCCAAGGTTGTACCTTGTGTTGCAGCTGTGTTGGGATGCAAGCAAGAACAGCAGCAACAGTGGAGTGGAGTCAATCAGAACCTGGACTGGTACAGAGGGTAGAGCGAGAGATGTGACCCAAGCCCTTTGGAGGAACCCAGAAGATCATGTGTGGATCCTAGACACTAGAACAAGAAGCTGTGAAGTTGAGGTTGCCTTAGAGACCCAAGATGGTAGAGATGCCAGAGACATGGGATACCTGCTGAGGAAAGCTCAATAGAACCAGCTCAAGAGAAAGAATTGTGCTGCAGTCAACAAAATTGAAAGGAGCTGGAGATCTGAGGAGCGCTTTGACATCAGCCATGGAGATGCAGAGTTTGGAGTTTCCCCAGCTGGTTTTTGGTCTTGATTTTGTCCAGGATTTCCTCACTATGTTGTTTTGGAATTGGAATGTATATCCTGTGATATTGGAGGTATGTGATCTGCTTTTTGATTTTGATTTTATAGGGGATTACAGTTAAGGGATTGTATGACTCTCAGAAGAGACTTTGAACTATGGATTTTAAAACATTGTTGAGACTGTAATAGACTATGCGGACTTTGGAAGTTAAATTAAATATATTTTTTATTAGGCTATGGCTAGGTATGGCCTCCATAGACTCATGTGTTTGAACAAGCCTATAGGGGCCAGGGAGTGGAATGTGGTGATTTGAATGTGCTTGGCTCAGGGAGTGGCACTATTAGGAGGTTTGGCCTTGTTGGAGTAGGTGTGGCCTTATTGGCGGAAGTGTGTCACTGTTGGGATGGGCTTTGAGACCTTCCTCCTAGCTTCCTGGAAGTCAGTCTTCTCTTAGCTACATTCTGAACAAGTAGCAGAACTACTAGCTCCTCCAGTGCCAAGCCTTCCAGGACACTGCCATGCTTCCTGCCATGATGATAATAAACTAAACCTCTGAATCTGTAAGCCAGCCCCAATAAAATGCTGTTCCTTATAAGATTTGCCTTGGTTATGGTGTCTTTTCACAGCATTGGGAACCCTAACTAAGACACATGTGCACTCACCACGGTCTCTCCGTCTGATGGGCATGTGTACTAATTGTGATTCTAGATTACAAGAAGCAATGTCATGATGTTTGTGAATGTTTCCTTTTCAAATATAGGAGTATATTCTTGTAGGGCTAAACCACAGTATACAAGGAATAGGGTGCAGGGCTCAGAAAGTAAGGCTCATAGGGGAGCGGCATTTGGGGAGGATAAGGGGACTGAGGAAGGGTAAGAAAACAGGCTGTTTCTGGTCTCTCTGTGTGGGTACCTCCTTTCAGGTAATATTCTATGTCCTTTATATCTTAAATATTTTCAGTCTGTTTCTACTAAGCTAAGATCACTTTAGATAGTGTATTAACCACCTACTGATAATAGGCTCCTTTTTGCCAGTGTTCCCTCATTAACAATATGGATTTATAATTATTATAACATCTGTTTTTATAAGACAACCTACATTGCAAGCTCCTAAAACAATGTATTTTTTTATATCTTTCATAATTTGTATGGCAGTGCTATGGAGAGGGTTCAATATATAACTGTTGAGTAACGAATGAACACTTTTTTTTTTCAGTACATCTTGAGTGATCTATCATAGAAATTCATACCTCCAGAATATTTTGAAAGTGAATTTTATATACCTAAATGAAACTGTCTTAGCCCTAATGGCCTATCATTTCAAAGCATTTTAGTACTTAGCAACCATTTAATTTATGGATTATTGACCCAGTCACTCATATCACAGATGCTCTGAGCTGTCCAAGCCTGCCAACAGAAGTCTGTTTTACAGACATCAGGATAAATGGCTTAGTAGTCATTAATGGTTGCTGTTATAGATGGCAGTGCCCTTAACTGATAGCTCAGCAGATTAACAGCTCACTGGATGGATTATTTCACTCCTCCATGCATTTTGGAGAATGCCTATATTTCTAAAATAGTTAAAGTCATTTAGTGTATTAGCTACTTTTCTTGTTGTAAGAAAATATCTGACTATATTTCTAAAATAGTTCAAGTCATACAGTGTATTAGCTACTTTTCTCGTTGTGAGAAAATATCTGAAAAGAGGTAACGAAAGGGAATAAGGATTTTGTCCCATGGTTTGAGGGACTAGTTCATCATGGTCAGGAGGTCCGTGATGGGAATGGTTTGAGTCGTAGCAAAAGGAACAGCATGACTCTTGCTTACATCTGGGGAGGGAGTGGTTCAGGAAGCAGAGGAAGCAGACTGTCATTGCTCAGCTGACTTCATCTTTCTTCCCTTTAGTTGAGTCTGAGAA
>CM052702.1:887207-917489 GCA_028551405.1 Uromys caudimaculatus
TTTCCTATTGACAGTGTCCTTTGCCTTACAGAAGCTTTGCAATTTCATGAGGTCCCATTTGTCGATTCTTGATCTTAGAGCATAAGCCATTGGTGTTCTGTTCAGGAACTTTTCCCCTATATCCATGTGTTCGAGGCTTTCCCCCACTTTCTCTTCTATTAGATTCAGTGTATCTGGTTTTATGTGGAGGTCCTTGATCCACTTGGACTTGAGCTTTGTACAGGGAGATAGAAATGGATCAATTTGCATTCTTCTGCATGTAGAACGCCATTTGAACCAGCACCATTTGTTGAAAATGCTGTCTTTTTTCCACTGGATGGTTTTGGCTCCTTTGTCGAAAAATCAAGTGACCGTAGGTATGTGGGTTCATTTCTGGGTCTTCAATTCTATTCCATTGATCTACCTGCCTGTCGCTGTACCAATACCATACAGTTTTTATCGCTACTGCTCTGTAGTACAGCTTGAGGTCAGGGATGATGATTCCCCCCAGAAGTACTTTTATGTTGAGAATAGATTTTGCTATCTTGGGTTTTTTGTTGTTCCAAATGAATTTGAGAATTGCTCTTTCTAAGTCTATGAAGAATTGAGTTGGAATTTTGATGGGGATTGCATTGAATCTGTAGATTGCTTTTGGCAGGATGGCCATTTTTACTATATTAATCCTGCCAATCCATGAGCAGGGGAGAGCTTTCCACCTTCTGAGGTCTTCTTCAATTTCTTTCTTCAAGACTTGAAGTTCTTGTCATACAGATCTTTCATTTGTTTGGTTAGAGTCCCACCAAGATACTTTATTTTGTTTGTGACAATTGTGAAGGGTGTCATTTCCCTAATTTCTTTCTCAGCCTATTTATCCTTCGAGTATAGGAAGGCTACTGATTTGTTTGAGTTAATTTTATATCCGGTCACTTTGCTGAAGTTGTTTAACAGCTGCAGCAGTTCTCTGGTGGAGGTTTTCGTGTCACTTAAGTATACGATCATATCATCTGCAAAACTTCAGACCAATTTCCCTTATGAATATCAATGCAAAAATACTCAATAAAATTCTCGCAAACCGAATCAAAATGATCATTCATCATGATCAAGTAAGCAAACCACATCAAAATGATCATTCATCATGATCAAGTAAGCTTCATCCCAGGGATGCAGGGATGGTTCAATACCCGGAAATCCATCAATGTAATCCACTACATAAACAAACTCAAAGAAAAAACCACATGGTCATTTCATTAGATGCTGAAAAAGCATTTGACAAAATTCAGCATCCCTTCATGATAAAAGTCTTGGAAAGATCAGGACTTCAAGGCCCATACCTAAACATAGTAAAAGCAATATACAGCAAGCCAGTAGCCAACATTACACTAAATGGAGAGAAACTCGAAGCAATCCCACTAAAATCAGGGACTAGGCAAGGCTGCCCTCTCTCTCCCTATCTATTCAATATAGTAATTGAAGTCCTAGCTAGAGCAATTAGACAACAAAAGGAGGTCAAAGGGATACAAATTGCTTTAGATTCTTGCTTGAGTGGGCAGGGCAGGTGAGAAGGCAGATGCTTCCAGAGGCTAACAGGGACAAGTCAGCTCAGTTAGGACTGCCTGGATTGTGGACCGTGTGTTGGGATTCAGAATTTGTTTTTGTTTTGTTTCTTTAGATAATGGAGAAAAATTCAGTTTGTTTTGACAATCTTATAGCTTCATTACATGTCAATCATAAATTTCCTAAATGTCATCGGGATTTCCCACCCCAGACCATTCTGTGTCATTGATAATGTTTCAGAGACACCAGACAGGAAACATCTTTACACTTAAGAGCCAGTTTTCTAATCATCAGCAACCTGCTACACAAGTGCATTAGTGGAGGTCACTATTTTATTTTTTACAAACTCCTCAAGTTTAAGTACATATTTTTCTGGTACCATTTTTTTTTTTTTTTGTGACAGTGGAGAGTATGTCTAGTACCTCCTCATGTTGATCAAGCTGTCACTGAATCATGTTTTATAGGAAAATAGAGATTATTTTTAAAAAATTGTTTTTAGTTTTCCATTGTGACAATACATTCCCTTTTTTGTCTTCATGAACTTAAATACTTCTAAACTTTGCTGTTTTCAAGCTTCCCCTTTATTGTATTTGCCTCCTTGCTTGCCTTGTACCAGGGAGCATTCTAAGAACTTCATATGCCATTACATGTTGCATAAATGAGTAGACATGTTACTGACCTGGCAGGTTTCCAAATATTCATCACATTGCACTTTGCATCTCTCAAACAAACAGAAATCAGTTTTTCCAGTCACTGTTTTCTGTTTCCATGTCTTGTAAGGGTTCTCTGGAAATTGATTTTTGATTTGCACCAGTTGTCTTAATATTCTAGTATTTTCCAGCTCTGTCAGTATTAGTAGCTTCAGTGAATATTGCAATTTACCCCGACAATCACGGAGGCTCAATATGCTAATTAAAAGATGCTGATCAGAAGATGTTAAATTTCTTTTAGGTTCTCAGTTAAATATAACACACAAAAAATTCTGACAGAAAAGAAATGGTTGATAACAAATATAGAAGCAGGTGGCAGAAACTATTGAAGAGATCACAAGATGTCATTATAGCAGATTAAGCAAAATGATACTCTCCTGAACAGACATGTTTAACCCATGTCAGTACCTGGAAGACTTTGTGCCCAGGTAGACATGTGTGCAGTTTTCATTTGGACACTCAAGTAAGAGTTGTACCTGTTTCTGTGGTTCTGTCTGAAGCTGAGCTAGTGGGGAAGATGTACTTTCCTTGAGGTCCAAGTACCCAAAAGACACAAGGTACAGAGAGCAATCACCGCACCCTGCACTTTCTAAGTTCAGAGAAGAGTTGCAGTTTTTGCCAACTTATAATGCATGGGCACTTTCACTTAGAATGTAGCTGAGGAAAGAAAGTATTTTAGGTAAAACATTTTCCATGTGGGTGTTAGGAATAGGATAAAACAATGCTAGTGGGACCCAGTGCCATGGCAGGCTAAGACAAGTGCTGAACTGGGTTTGAGGAGGGAACTGAATCCACCTGAGTAGCCTTAGACCCTGGGGCCACTCGATATCTGACTTCTGAGTCGAGTGGGGGTGATGTTCTCTGTGGCCTGAAGCTTCTACATTTATTCTCTATGCAAACAAGAATGAGGGCTGGGGCCTACAGCCATTTACTAGAAACTTGTTCTCCACTGTGTCAATGGGAGACTTAATCAGACTGGGTGACTGCTCCATCCACTCTGAAGAAAAATGACTCTGGCTCTGCCTCAGATTATGATAAAAAGAACACTGAAAATATTCAGTAAGTTACCAAGGATGATACTGCTAAACCATGAGCTGGAATTCTGTAATTTGAGTTTCTTTGTTGTTTACAGATAATTCAAGACAATACACTGTCTTAGTTACCTTTCTATTGCTATGAAGAGAGATTATGACCAAGCCAACTTATAGAAAGAAGAGCCAATGGGGGGATTCTAGTTTCAGAGTCTGAGTGCATGGCAGCAGGAAAAGGCATGGTGCTAGAGCAATAACTGAGAGCCTATATATATCTTTTTCCACAACTAAGAGGCAGAGAGCAGCAAAATGAGGTTAGTGAGGAACAGCGTAGGCTTTTAAAACCCCAAAGCCCACTCCCCAGTGACACAACTCCCCTGTAAAAGGCTGTAACTCCTATCCTCCTCAAGCAGTTTCATCAACTGAGAACCAAGCATTCAAGTGTACGAGCCTATGGGGGCAATTCTCATTCAAACCACCACATTTTACTCCCCAGCACCTACAGACTTGTAGCCATGTCATAATGCAAAATACAGTTAGTCCAGTTTCAAAATTCTATAGTATTTCAGTCTCAACAGTTTCAGAAAAGTCTCTTATAACCCCCTATAAAACAAAAAGCACATTCTGTACTTCCAACATACAATGGAACGGTATATATATGTATATGTGTATATATTATATATATATATATATATATATAATATATACACATATATATACAATATATATATATATTCCTAAGGGCCATAGGGATGAAATACTTGGTCAATGAAAAGACTAACCCAGCAGCAGGGCAAACTCCAAATCCTTTAGTTCTATATCTGATGTCAAAGGACTTTTCTTCTTCTCTCCCAGTTTTGCTGACTCCAGCACACTTCTCTCCCTTAGGCTGGTTGCACTCGCTGTATGAAGTTCTCCTTGGCAAGTATTCCATGGCTTGAGCGTCTGCCACATCCGCAATCTCCAATAAAATCCAAGTTTCACATTCGCTTTATGCAGTGACTTGTCTGAGCCACCATGGAGGGAATCCTCTGCCACATGTCAAGCCTCTGTGGATTTTCTTAACTTCAGAGAAAGACTTCACAACCCATTTACTTCTGTATCCTTCATGACTCTAAACCCAGAACCATGTGGCCAATACTACCAAGTTTCATTGGGTGTTTAGAATGGAACCTGCCCTCTTCTTGAATTACATTTGTATAAGCTTTGATTTATTATTGCTGTTTAGGAACCAACAATCTCATAGGCCTTTTCTTGTCACAGGTTGCAGGATTCTCTGGGTTGAGTCTTCTCCTGCGGACTCCATTCCCTTAGTTTGATTTCTCTTCACCTCTTTCAGCACACACTAAGGCTCCAATATTAAGTATTCTGGTATTATTTTTCTACGTCAACTATACATTTTGCATTCTTTTAGTCTTGTTTGCTCTTCTTCATTATACATCTACAGAAGAGTGGTCACTAATAACCACACAGCAGAGTCAGTATCAGGCTGTCTTGCAGTCTTCTTTGTCAAAGGAATTAGTTCAAAACTCTTCATTTTAGCCTCAGGCAGATTCTTAGGACAAGAGTAAAAAGCAGACATATTCTTTGCCAAAATACTACAAGAATTGTCTCCTCTGAAATAATTTAGCTGGGCCTCTATAGCCTACTTGGCTCTCAGTACTACTGTCTTCCAAGCTCCTACTAGGATGGCCCATTAAGTCCTGTTTGCAGCATTTAACTGCTTTTCCAGTCCAAAGTCTGAAAAATATTTCACATTTCTCAAAAAAAAAAAATCATGATCAGGTCTATTACAGCAATAACCTACTGCCTGGTTCCAACATCTGTCTAATTACTTTTTTATTGCTATGAAGAGACAGGATGACCAAGGTAACTTATAGAAAAAAGAGCTTATTTGGTCTTTAGAGTTTCAGAGGATGAGTATGTGACTATCATGGCAGGAAACATAGCACTTGAGCAGTAGCTGAGAGAATACATCCTTATTAGAGACTAGGAGGGAGGGAAGGAGGGAGGGAGGGGGAGAGGGAGAGAGAAAAAAAAAGAGAGAGAAAACTGTAAATGAAATAAGACTTTGAAATCTCAAAGACCACTCCCTAGTGACACCCTTCCCTCCAAAAAGCCACATCCCCTAATCCTTCCCAAACAGTTCCATGAACTTGGGACCAAACATTTAAATCTTGGCCATCCTCATTCAGATAGCACATATACCATAATATTCTTTTTTGGTTCTTGCTAATGAACTTATGCAGGTGTAAATAAAAGAAAAAGAACCATTTTTCAAACATACTAAGGTATAAAACTTGATTATATAGTTTTGTCTCAGGTAACATATTACACTTATTATTCTCTCCTATATTAGTTACTTTTCTGTTCGTATGATTACATACCCTGAGAAAAGCAAATTCAGAAAGACAGGTTTTATTTTGCCTTACGATGCTAGAGGGCTAGAAGCAATCATGGTGGAGAATGCATGGCATCAAGCAGGCCTGGCAGCAGGGGCAGAGGGCTAGCTATCCACACTTCATCTATGTGCAGGAAGCAGAGAGACAGAAAAGGAAGCCTGCTGAGACTGGGAGCCTCCAAAGTCAGCCCCAAGCCACATATGACCCAGCAAGGCTCCATGTCTAAGGATTCCTAACCTCCCCAAGCAGTGCCACCAACTGGGACCAAGTGTTCAAATACATGAGCCTATTATATGTGTGGCAGGGGGTAGGATGGGTGGAGTTAGTGGGTAGGAAAGGTAGGGAATTTCTCATTCAAAGTACACCATGTCTTCTGCTCTCTAATCTCTTTTCTGACTGCATTTGACCAAATGCCATTTATAATGTTAGAAGTATTACCTGATATGTGCCTCTTATGTGCTGGACATTTTCTATTATTGACGGTACGCACATGATGTCTACCACAGAAAGCTTTGTTATCTCCTGTACAGTGCTGTTGAGATCATTTCAAGATTCATTTGAGGAACAGAATGAAGATTCAAGCCAAGGCCCAACGAATGTAAGAGCCCCTCTGGGGCCATCTCTTCCGAGACAGCCTTCTCTGAAATGTTTCCACTGCATCTCCTTGTGGTCATGGTAAGTGATGGGATTTTAGATAAAGAACTGAAAAAGCAATGAGAGCTCTTATGGAGGAAATGCTACTATTAAAAATGATCATTTTTTTCCAAGTATAACAATTTAAGCAGACATTCCTCTGGTCCTATAGTGTTTAAGATGGTGCTCAGGAACTAGAAATGCTAAGAATTGCATCTGATTTGACTTTGGAACTTGTGTATATTCAGTACAGCTCCTTTGCCCAAACAAATCATACCGACAAGCCTAAAGACAGTTGGCCTGCTGTCAGTCAAATTTGCTCATAGTGCATGGTCTGGGGGATTGAATGTTACCCAACTCTGTGGTTCAGCATTTCATGTCTCTAGCTTCATAGCATCACCAGCTTTTGGCTGCTAGCTGCATTCTCCTGTGTTGAGTCAGAGGGGTCAGGGAAGTCATTTGCTATGTCTCGTTCCAAATTCCTGCTGTGGTTACTAAGCAGAGGCATAAAAGCAGAAAGGCTGTGAGGGAGGGAGCTGGGCTCAATGCTGGCACAATGGTGGATAAAGCATGTGGGATAATGCCAAGAGCAGTTGGCTATAGAACTTGTTCTTAGAGACCTGGGATAAGTGTGGTGCCTCTCCATTCTCCTGTTCTTCTCTGTGCCAAGGTGCCCTGGGGTGAGCATCCTCTGAGCACTGTGGAACAAACACACCATGGCCATGCCCCTGTGCCTGCACCATTAGCTAATGCTCCCAAGATAACGGTTTCCACGAAGTAAAATCGGTTCCTTTCACTTCATAAATGGTTTATTAGCTTTTAAAATAGGACTCTCTCTCTTTCTCTCATGCGCACGCATGCGTGTGTGTGTGTGTGTGTGTGTGTGTGTGTGTGTGTGTGTGTGTGTATGTGTGTGTGTGTAGAAGCGATATGTGCGGGGATAATGGAACAAGGACTGAAGAGGTTTGGGGTTGTAGTATAAACATATCACACAAGGTGGCAGGATATGCACGAAGCGATCCTGCAGATGGAGGCTTGTACTGCATGGCTTGCAGCAGAACCAGGCTCTCCCTCCTGCCTCTGTGGCTGCAGCTCTGGCTGCTCCTGCTCTGTGTGTGCTCACACTCACACATTTGTGCCGGAATGGAATATGCCGCATATTTAATAACCACCAGCACCCTCATCCTTTGCTTTCCATTCTAAAGCATCGTAAATGATTAGCCCTCGCTTGTTTCTTGAAAATGTGAACGGAGTCTTGATTCTAGTTTATATGCATTCTCTTTGAAAACACAAGCTTATTCCACACTGGCTTTCTAGTTCAACTCAAGGACACCATAAAAGCGGAGCATCAGACTGTTTTGTAACACATGATAATCAAATTTTAACTTTTTATCTTCTCCATATAGGGTGTGCATGTGAATTTAAATATTTATTAAATATTTGTCAAGCTTATTAACTCTGTTTATTTTTCTCCGTAAGGAGAAGTAAAGGTCTATGGATTTATTTTTAAATTAAATCGAATGGTTAATACTTAATTCTAATCATTATTAATTCAATTTTAATGTAGTCATTTTATAGCTGAATTTAATATTTTACCAGACTCCAGCTTGTGAACAAGGCCATTAGCAATGGACTGCATAGGGCTGTCACACCATGTATTAGAAACAGCACAGAATAAATTTATTTGTACTATTAGCCTACTCAGTACAAAGAAAGGAGACATCTCTCAAAGTCACAGGCAAAGCATTTGATCTCTGGACTGAAAAATGGAAGCCATACATATGCCTCATTTCTCATATAAAATTCACGTTTTAGCTTCAGAAGTTTGAACAGATACAATTTATTTTCCCAGGCATTATATAGAAAATATTAGGATCAACTATGAGAGAGCAAAACGCTTATCCTCCATAAAGTAGGTCAGGCAGTTTACTGTACTGGTCTGTCAGGTAGATGGCTGCCTATGGCTTGTCATCAGGGGCCTCTTCCTTCCTTTCTCCCTCTGTGGATCACTGCTTTCCAGGGGCCTTTTGTACTCCTGACAAGTGTTGTGTCTCTCCCTCCTGTGACTTAAATTATAACTCTTATTTCTAGGCCCTTTTCAGTCACTATGCCCCATTCCTCTCCACCCACCAACACTGCAGTAACTAACTCCTACTGGCTTAGGAAAATCAGCTTTTGACATTTTTTCCTAAGGCCCCAGGCAATGACAAGCAGTGGATAGTTTGTAGTTGGTCATGGGGTGAGTATTTACACCCCATCAGTCAGCCGACACCAGGAAATAGTCAGGGCTCTTCCCAGCCTCCCTTCCAGCCAGTTTATCTGCATACATACCCCCAGTTGATTCTGCTCTCTCAAACCTGCTATTTTGTAGTTAATAGCAAATTATATGAAGTTATTTAAAATATTCTATTTAACATGCATACACGCATATAATGTGTTTGGAGCCAATTCTTCCCTTCCATCTCCTCCCCAATTCACCACATTTCCCCACTCACTTTTATGTATGCTATCTCTGTGTGTTATAAATGTCATGCTCACTGAGTCAGTTTAGCGGAACAATATGTAGGACACGACAGTGGAGTTGCACAGATCAACTCACGGTGTTAGTACAGCACATGTAAACACAAGGTCACTGCAGCTGAAATCCCCGAAGAGATGAGGGAGTGGATAGGGCTTATGAAGTTCTGCCCCTGTCTGATAGTTGACAACTGCTAGCCTAATGAAGGAAGACTCATTGTTCTTCATGGATTCGGGCCCTGATTGGCGACCCACACTCTTGTAGATGGTTCCACAGCCTTGCACATGCCGGCAAAACTAAATTGACTCAGTGACTCTTACATTGAAAACATCTAGGTTTTGTCCTTAGGACTCCAGGGGGCGATAGTGAGACGGCACAAGAAGAAACTTGCTCTTTTCTGTTTGCTCATGTTCCTGAAAGCAGGATAGAGTAAGTGCTCAGGGACAGATATCGTCCTTCTTTCCTAGCTGGAAGCTTTCTCTAGCTCTGTAACTCTCTCGCAGTGTCCCTCAAAGCTACCACTAGCTGCAATGGAGGGCTGTCTTCTCAGCTATATTAACTGTAGCAACTTAGGAAGCTTTTCTGAGAAGAGTCCCTCTCAGGTATTAGAGCCCAGTCCAAAGAGCTTTTACATTATTAGCTCTGGACCTACCTCATGTTTCCCCAGACCAAAATGCATGGCTTCCTACAATTATCAATTCTGTGTTGCCTCAGTCTTCTCTACAAAGAGCCTTGTCTGTCTTCCACTAGCTATGCCATCCCTCTGCTATAATAAAAATCCCATGGATATCCAGTGAAGTTTGTGCTCTTGACTGGCCCCTGAGTGCAGAAAGTGACCGAGCCCTGTTTCCTCTTCTGTCTATTTCCCAATCTCACTCCTAACAGTCCAGCGATTTCTTAACACATTTTGTTGTTAAAGAATATTTGTTGAATGGATGAGTGAATATTTATTAAGACCCCCAACTTTGCTATCTTTTATTCCTCTGTCTCTTTCAGATTCATGAATTCCAAGTTCAAATGGGAGCATCGGTTATCATTCAAGTGCAAGTTTGAAGGGCCAGGAAGCACTCTAGGTAGGTTTGATGTGAGGTCTTAAAAATTGCATGGCTTGTCCCTCTGTTTCCCTGGCAGTGAAACATAGTATCTGTTCTACAGCACCCTTCATTTTATTCATTCTTCTGTGACCAACCTTAGGGAAGTTGTCCTTACAGAAGACACCATGTTCCTCGGGTATATGGTAACAAACATACATGATTTCTGGCATGCATCTCAGGAAGGTGAATCTATAACCACTTCGAGCTGGAACTTTAGAAATATTTCGAATGCATGATTTAAGGCCAGGTGGTGAAGGAAACAGCTCTTCTACAAGCATGTGAACAATTGGAGCTTTAAGCCGAGAGTGAACCTTGCAGGAGGCTGAAGGCATTATCCATTACAGTGAAAGAAGATAAAAGAGCAGAGGAGGAAACGCAGACAATGCCCATCTGGGTTATCCCTAGGGATGTAATTTCTAGAGTGGCATATGAGAAATGCTCAACTGTGGGTATGTGCTCCACACATGGGAATCTATTAAGATGACTGTATAGTCAGGTCCCTCCCACCTTCCTCCTGCCTCTCTCATAGTGCCTACAACAGATTCAAAAACTGACATCATTCATTCCAATGCTTTAGGAAAACTCTGACTGCAGGTAGGCAAAGGGGACGTTATTACAGTGTAGTACCGTGAATATTCATGGCTTTACTATGTTTGGCCTTGATTAGCATATAAACCAAGCTAGGCTCCAGTGAGCAAATGAAACACCATTACATCAGTCAAGGTTGACAACCTACATCCTATGCCTCCTTCTCATCTAGGATAAGTCATGGAGAAAGCAGTTGAGAATAATCCCCGTTATTTTGCTTTCTGTTGCTGTAACAAGACACTGAACGTAACCAACTTCCAAAGGGGGAAGTCTGATTCACAAGCTTATTGGTTCCAGTCCATGATGACTTGACTCTGCAGCTCTGGGCCTGTGCTGAAGTGCCATGCTGTCCTGTAAGCACCAGACAGAACCTGATCACCTCGTAGTGGTCAGGAAGTAGGAGGCATCCCAACATCCCCTCCAGGGGCACACACAGACTTCTTATGAAGTTCCATGTCTTAAAAGTTCTGCCTTTCTATAGCACCCCAGTCTGGGCACCAAACCTATAGTGTTGGCCTTTAGGGGACATTACACATCCAAGTTCTATCACAGCCTCACCAGAAATGAAACTTGGCTGAACACTGGCTTTGCTAGGTCCAGCTGAGAGCTAGGTCAGTTCAGTTCAGAAGTACTGAGGTACTTTTCTTCACCTTTAACCCTGAACACCTGTGTCGTGGTTGTTTGGACTTGTGACATTTTCATTAGCAACAGAGTTTTGGGAAATATCCAGAAACACAGAATTGGCTTTGATCACAGCAAAACAAAATAGAAAATGCAGTCTGAATCGGAAGAGTGTGAGGTACAGTGCATGTGGCAGTTCTTGGGGCAAACTGGCATTGTATCTGTCTGTACTTTGGTGTAGTATGATGCATCACGCACAGGCTTCCTGCCAACAGACCTGATTTTCAACTTTACCTCTGCTGTTGCTTTGTCGAACGTTAGTGCTTCCGATAAAATGGAGACAGCGATGTCACCTCATCAGCTACAGGGAAGATCCAGTGCTGTTACCATGAGACAGCTCCTGGAAGGAACTGTGCTTGGCTTGCAATGGGTTCCCAGTTAGTACTGGCTGAGTTTGAAGAGGTAGTTTTACCATTGGCAGAAATCATGATGTTCTGTATTGCAGCATTGTTGCCAAACTGTAGCAGGTCAAAGGGCACATACTGCAAGGGAGACCCTAGAGAATTCTTTCTTACCTCTGGAGATGGTAGTCAGCTGTGAAGATAGTGGCCCAGACTGAGGCTCAGAGAGAACAAGTCAGGAGTATGTCCTCAGGGCCTATGCAACACAGGGCATATTCATTTCCCAAAGATTAAAATTCTATTGATCTCCAGCTATCACTGTTCCAAATTTTTCTCCCCTGCCTATCAGGTTCATGTTGCCAAAATGTCACCATTCATAGCCAAGCCATGCTTGGCTATGACAGAGCTCTGGCAGCCATAAGTCCCATGCCCTGTCCAGTTCACTGTGTGAGATGCACAACTGATTCCCCGTTCATACTCGGTTCTGTAACTTTGCATTACTGTATATCTTCCTGCCTAAGGTACACTATGCCCCTCCTGCAAATATGGTCTTTCTAATTGGCTATGACACTAGAAATAAGCTTTCCACCCTTCAGGGCAATGTGGAAACTCTGCCTAAAGGACTGATGATGAATCCTGGAGGGTGGCCTTCAGGTGAGTCAAGGGTCTCAGCTTTAGAGCCTGGGGTTTATTAGATATTTTGGTTGTTCAGAAACCTTGTTATTTTTTTCTGTAGCTTAAACGTGTATTTTGGAAAGGTGATACTATATACTGCAGAGCTCTAGATGGAATGCTATTGTGCTGTCCTTAATCCCCTCCAGAGAATAAACGGTGGTATTAGCCATTCACTGGGCTCCTGCCATTAAGTCTCTAAGCTGCCTTTTTTTTTTTTTTTTTTTTTTTGAAGGGCTCCTGATGTTGATAAGAGGCATTCATAGGAGAGCAAGGTGGAGGGAGACACTCACTTATCTAGCCACCTTGCCAATTGCTCGTGGATGAATAGACAAGTCTAGTCCTTGCAAAGAAAGGTTGGGATGAAGGTTAACAAATATATTTTTGAGGTGAGAGACATGAATAAGCAGAAACAGTCTGAGGTTCAAAGGGAAAAGAAAGAGGAAAAGAGAAATTCCAGGACCATTTCAAACAAGGGAGGAGAAAGAAATCAGACAAAGGAGAGTGTGGGGGAGGAAGGGAAGAAATTAATGAATGCTGGCATTCTGACCCTCCGAGGCAGCAGGCTCAGTAGGTCCAGGGAAGCATCCTCTGACTAAGACTGATCACTGCACAAAGACACAGAAAATAAGGGCCAGCTCCAACAAAGCCCATGGAGAGAAGTGCACTATGATTAAGATGCAGTTACGGCTAAGCCCAGACCTGGAGACCTGGGGAAAAGAAGAAAAAGCTAACAGGAGCATCGTGAGCCCTGGTTAGTGAGAAAAAAAAACTGTTATGGAGTCAGAAGGTGGGACAGTTGCTTCAAACAAGCTGTGCGGCTTAGCATGCAGGGGCAGAGGGAAGCAGAGGCAATGACAGACAGAAAATGAGGACCTGTGGTGTCAGCCGGTAAGGTCCAGAAGCCAGATACCTGGGGTTTTAGGCTGACTCAAGACATTCCCATGATATCCAAAGAAGCACAGAAGACAGCTCCAGTGGGGATGGAGGGCCTGCAGGGTGAAAACATAGGTAATGAGCACAGTCAATGTTACAGTATTCCCCCAGTACTATCCCAAGACTTGGGACTAAAACCACCTCTAGTCTGAGCCACCATCCTTCTTAACCCAGACTGACTAGCTTCCTGATTGGGTTTCCTGCTCTATCCATATCCACTATAGTTAATAGAGCAAGCTAGAATGATCCATTTGAAACTGCATGCCATTTCTGTTTTCTTCTGTGTAAAACCTTGCGATGATTTTCTGTAGGATACAGCAAAGTTGAGACAAGGATTTGCAAAGCCTCTCATGATCTGCACTCTTCTGGCTCTGCTCCGTCTGTGACTCTGCCTTCCATGGAGTCATGGAGGCCTGGAATGAATCTCTTATTCACTCTCCTCCACTCAAAGGCTTCTGTGGCTACTGGTCACATATGTAACCAGTGTAATTTCTCCTCTGCAGTTCTGCACAGGCTGTTCCCATGGCCTGGAATTTTCTTCCCCCATGCTGGCTTCTGCTGCCATTTTATGATCAGTGTACACAGGAGATTTATCTGAAGTCTTGATTTGTTTCCCTGCTTTCACTATATGGGCATCCTGCTGGGAGCACTATAATGCAAGGGGCGTGTCACAGGGCAGTGTCTGCAGAGGAAGATGACAACTTTGGCCCTATTTGCCACTAGCCAAGTGATGATCATGGCTTGTTTGTTTGCAAACAACCAGGTCCATTCCTGCATTTCCAGGAGCTATTTAGCCTGATTTGTCCTGGCTAAGGCTTTCTGTTCTGAATGACAGATTGGGGAGCATTTTATCTTTGTCAATCTGAAAAAAAAACAACCCAGGAGCTGTAGTTATACACAAAGCAAAGCAATTTTAGCTCAAAGATGAAGAAACACAAGCTCCATTCCTCCAAATGTATTCTTGATTGGCGGCCCCTTTAATTATGGCATGGAAGACCGTGGACCTTTTATCCCCTTTCTTAGGCTTTCCTTCATTGCCTTCAGTCTGATGCACTTCTTTTGTATTCCTCCTAGAAACTTGTATCCATCCTTTTCTCTCTACAATTTCCAGTTCTTTCATGGGTGGAACATTGAGCAAGTGTGAAGGCCGGAAAACTGACATCTCGTTACTCCTTGCTTCAGTGACTGTTAAATTGATAGTTTCAGAGTGGATATCAAACTATCCAGTCTATCAGTGTTTTTTCTTTTCTTTTCTTTTTTTTTTTTTTTTTAAGAGGGAAAAAGATTACAGTCTGTCTAAATAGATGTGACACCTCTGTGACATCTGTGTCTTGATCGCTTTTTCTCCCAACACATCCATTCCTTTTGACTATCGCTGCTTCCCAGTGGCGATCTAAGCCAGATGGGGCTCTCCAGTTCACAGAAACTGCTCCTCATTTTGCTTGTTTTCTCTTCATTTCATGCCCTGCTGGATTTATTCCTACAGCGCATATACCTAACCAACTTGGGTTAGGATTTTGGGACAGAGTTCCCTTCTGTCAAATTTCTCTTTGTGGCACCTGCATTCCCTGCTTCGCCCAGCTCCCAGGCACAGGTCTCAAAGCTGCTGCTTCGATCCACTTTGTATTTTTGGTTCATTCGTTCTGCATGTAAAATCAAATCCACTCTGTCTTGAAAGGCCCTCAGCTGCCAATGGCCAGGGAAGGCGGAACATATCACAGGGCAGCAGAGTTGCAGTGCACAATTCTTTGAACTTGTAAAATTCTTTTCAAAAGTCCACATCTTTAAACGAAGAAAAAGAAGCTTTGGGGACCTTTAGACTACATGAGAATAGAAATGACCTGTGTTTCAAGATCTGGGCTAACGCAGTGATGCCAGCATCTGGGCATGTCTTTCTAGAATGTCCAGCTTTCTGAGCTTTTTCAAATGTCTTTCCGGTTAATTAATTTCTGTGAGTCTGAAAAATATATGGAAAAAGAAAAATCAAACCTTTCAGTAAGTCATCAAAAATCATAAAAGCATGATGTTTGTTGTATGGCAGAAGCTTCTCTTAACAAATAAAGTAAGCATCACACTGCCACCATCTACCACCCTGACAATGTCGACAACCCCCCAGGAAAATGAAGGCCGAGGAGGTGTTGACTGTGCTCTCCTTCAATAGACTGGTCCTTGCGAAGATGCATAGGCTGTTGTTACTAATAACAATGACTTGATGACATCTGGTCCAGCCATGGCTACGTTCATCATGTGGTCATGTTCTGACTGCTTGAGATTGAACTGAAGAACCAGGGACTAAAACATGCTGATACAGCAAAGACTGGCAATGTGGCAGATAGAAAACTCTTCTAAGTGTAAAATGGGCTAAGACTCCAGACAATGGAGCTTCTTGAGAAGCACATCCCATGTGTGCCGATTTGGTTCTGAAAATTGTATGAGGCCAATTCATTTTTTTTCCCCGTCCTTTCTTATTGCTGCACTGGATGTTCCTGAACCTCAATTGCCCAGCAGCCTGACTCTCTGCCATCCATCTTCTCTGTCATCGGACGTCTCCCAGATATGTACTGGGAGAAAACCTCTGATGAGACACAGGCATTGTAGCTGCATGTCTTAACCGCACAGGCAGGATTCTGATATGGACCTATGTCCCAGTATTCTATAGAATGATTTAAGTCGTAGAAAAGATCTTTAACTTTCATCTGATTCTCAAGTAATCCTAGGATCCCTGAATGGTTAAGAACATCCCAAAAATATTTTTTATTCAAACGATTTGTTAACTTAAAGTTACACATTATTAAATGGTTTTGTTTCAGAACTGTCAAGGAAGATGATGTGAGATCCAAGGGAGAGGGGAAGAAACCGCAGGATTTCTTCTGTTAGTCACACCTTATTCTGTTGATCCCTTATGCTTTAGAGTTGGTGGCCAGTAAGGATAAGTATCCAGTAAGGGTATTTATATGCATTTATTATGTACTTTTAAATTTGAATAGTGGAGATCCAACAGGCCTCATATGTGTGTTGAGCAAGTGCTTGACCACTGCTGGATGCATCCTCAACTCTACCATTAGCAAGTTTACTTGGTACGTGCCATGAAAAACTGTATTGGTTCTTACAAGCCCAATTCTTTTTATAATGTCAATGGAAATGTTTGAACATTTGCTCCTGCGCTGGTGTGGCAGTTTTGAAGAAGGTGTAGAACTTTTAGAAAGTTCCTATGGAACAAGAAACAAACTTGTGGAAGTTGGGATAAGAATGGAAACCATAGGCTCATATTTGAATGTTTGAGACCCAGTTGGTAGACCTCTTTGGGAATAATTACATGTGGCCTTTTTAGAAGAGGTTGGCACTAGGAAAGGGCTTTAAGATTTCAAAGCCCATATCATGCAGAGTGTCTCTCTCCCTCTCTCTCCTTTGTGGTTATTGTCTTAATGTGTAAGTTCTCAGCTATTACTCCAGCACCATACCTGCCTGCCTGCCTGCCTGCCTGCCTGCTGCCATATTCCCCATCATGATGGTCAAGGACTTACCCTCTAAAACTATAAGTTCAATGAACCTTTTCTTCTATAAATTGTCTTGGTCATGCTATCGCTTCACAGCAATAGAAAAGTAAGACAGGACAGGCACAGTAAAGGTGCTAGAGGAGGGATCAACCTGGAAGGTTCAGTTCCACTGTGTTTATGGCCCAAGCGCTCTCTGTTTTCTGATTCAAGGAGCTGAAATGATCCACCAGCTTCCAATGTCACGGATGGAGTTACAGTCACCAGGAGTTCCCTGTGGTCTCTTCTCCGAACAGTGAGCCAAAATAATTCTTGTACCTACAAATTGCTTTTATCAGATACCTTTTCACAGTGATCAGAAGCCATCAAGATAATTCTAGGATACTAGCATTATAAAATCTTCAGGTTATTTAAAAAGTAGAATTTTGGGAAGAAGCAAAAAGTAATAACCTATTCCACTAACTTCTTATTTTGAGGAATAGGTATTTTGCCTGAATTACAAGAATGGCAAAAAGTCAGTATGTAGTGTTGAAATAGTGAAAAATTGGTCATACTTATACTTTGTGCATCTTAAAGTCAATAAGGAAAAAGAAATTACTGAGACCAGACTTGGAAAATCTTTGCCTTGAGGGAGTTGGTCCAAATAAAGATTCAGAAGCCCCACACCTGAAAACTGCCACACAGATGCTCCTGGGGGGGGGGGGGGTCTTGTGTGAGGACAACAGCTTCCTGTGTGGCACTGGCAGGATGAGGCTTTGCTGGAAGAACACTCAGAGTATGTGTTGGTCCCAGCCAGAATCGCCGGCAGAGGAGTTCTGTTGCTATCTGTGTAGCCGGAAGGAGTCGCTCCTTAAGCGGAAGTACTTAGGTCTGACAGAAGAGCTGCCTGCCAGTACCCAGTTTCTTACATTTGGGAGGGTAGCTTGTTAAGGAACTTGTCCTCTGGCAAATTAATCTGAAGTAAAATGAAGTTGGAGAGGATTGAATTTTGAGCCAAAGATTTGAAATAATTCTTTTTCACTGAGATAATTAGCATACTTCTTCCAGGAAAAGCAAAGTATCAAGAGCAGTGCTCTGCAGCTATCAGCGTGTGCCTGGTGACATGAATGTTCTCCAAGTAATGACTGCTTGTCAGACAGTCTTCCCTACCTCACTCTCTTTACTTACTCTCAGTTTATAGACAGGTCTCATAAAAGCTTTTTCTGTGTGATTTATTTTACTTAAAAAATGCTTGTATCCTCATAACTGACCAAAAAAAGGGGGGTGGGAATTCAGGAGAGATAGTGAATCCTGTCATGTTTTATAGACATCCCAGACAAGCCTTGAACAGCAGCCCATTTAAATAACCACTCTACAGATCCATCAGAGTGAGCTAAGATATTCTTCAACCACCCTCCCTCCAACCATGTTCTTGGATGCAATCCTGGAAGTGAAAGGTCTGTAGTCAGCATCTCCCTGGGACCTTTTCTGAAAACAGACTTTTCTGAAAAGAGAGCTGGGAGGGGCAGGTTATGACAAAGGAGTGGAATTTCTGCTGTTACACAAAAGCATATGGTTTCCACCCACAGAAAAATCTGTGTCTCTACCACACTAATACATGCATGAAAGAGAAAGACTTTGCTATGGAGTGCATCTCTAGGGTGGGTACCTCTGATTAAGCCTTTTTGCTGGTCCTTCAGCTCTCTTCAACTGAGCTGAAATTGTCCAAAGTTGTAACTATTTTGCACAGAGTAGGTTCCTAGCACTTTATAACATAGCTATTGTTTGGGTCACTGTCCCAATGCCCTTCTTCCATTAATTCCACCTTTACACTACTGAAATGTTTCGAGGACATCCTGAGAACTTGGTGCTTAATTGATCAGTCTCTTGTGCCTACTCCTGGTGGCAAACCATCTGCTTGGTTGACCATGGATGAGGAAATTTTTAGCTTTGAGTGAGGTTTTCTATGAAGTGGGGACACTGGTAGCAACGGCTACCTTTCTATACTTCCTTCTCCATTTTACAGATGGAGAGGAGGGGGAATGTGTCACTGGGACGCACATGAGAGGACACAGAATGGCTTAGTGGTTTTTGGTGGTACTGTCCTGATGGGAGATGAAATGCAGAGAATAAACTCTTAGTTGGTGGTCAGTTAGAATTATATGGAAAAGATAATGTAAGTTCCCTTACTACACAGTCACAACAGGAATTGGCATTGGTAGCAGAATCATTTTCTACTGAATGTCATGACGGTTATGCAACTTGGCTTCTTAGCATCAGCACTTAGCTCATTTTTTACCACAACATAAATAGCTCAGGCTGTATACTGTGTATTTTCCTGTTAGATCATGAAGTGAACACATAGGCGCACACACACACACACACACACACACACACACACACACACACACACACACATGCACACTCCCGCGGGGGCGGGAGTTTCTCCTATCACTAGCATCAACATGCAGATATTGATGCTTGGCACAAATAGATGAGGAAGTAGTATAATGTTTTCAGAAGGATGGCAAGCCCACAACAAAGGGTACTGAGCAACTTTTCATGCCTTGCGATTGGTTACTTCACTGGAGAACTCACCACTGCCCACTGAGAAAGGTGAGCAGGCATTGCTGGAATTATTTCAGGGTTAGGATTTGAAAAACCCTTGCAATCTATTCTGTAAATGTAGAAAAATCTGCATGGCTCATCCCAGAACTCTGTCAGTTGACTCACATGGCTGCTGTGTATAGATCCCAGGTAGCAGTATGTTGTTAAGAGGGACCTTTAGAGAAACCTGCACCACGTGGCCCTTCTGTGTATAGTGGTCAGAGCCCACGCAGGCAGGATCCAGAACTGAATCTGAACTGATGATGATTTTGAGGTGCTAAGTGAAGACACTTATTCCATTGATTGGAATGTTTCAGAAAGACAGATTCCAACCATTGCCCCTGTTGCTGCCAGCAACAGCCTTTTAACACCCCTTGCTGCCTCAAACCTTACCCCATTGAGGCCACAGTGATCTTACTAATTTCTTTGTGTGGCACAAACTGCTTTTCACTGTCTGACTTCTACTGTCATTTCCAGGCACATCTCCCTCTGGTCCCTAACCTGGCACTCGATGGCCCATCAATCCTATATACTTGGAAGTTTCTCAACATTCTCTGCTGTGCCTTGTCCCTTTGCAGATGCTTTTCTCTCTGCCTGGAATCCTTTCCTGTATCCTTGTGGCACCTGGCAAGTGTCTATTTATTCCCGAAGTCACAACTGGAGCCATCTTTCCCTCTGCAGGCCTCCCAGGCCAACGCAGCTGTCGAATGGATGTTTGCTGAGGGAACAAGTAAATGAAGAAGTGCATGAGTGGCCGCAAACAGACAAACTATCTGTTGCTGCTCTCTATGTACCAAGATTCTAGAAAATTCTCAGAGTCAGCTTCCCTGGGTAAATACTAAGATAAACTTATAATTTTGAATTGAACCTTCTGAGGGTTGGAGGAAATGTGACACTTTCTAGGCCACCTTTGACAAACTGTGTTTCTCATTCAGCTTCGGAATGACTAAAAGATTGATTTCTTCATCCCCTTTAATATTACTATCAGCATCTAACATCTAACCTTTACAAAATCAAAAATGATGAAAACTAAATAATTCAACACAGAGACAGCTAGCCAGAAGACAAATGGATTGCACAGTATGTTTGGTTGTGGGGATGTCATCTGTCTCAGTAATTAAGTACCTGTGCTCATGAGTAGCTCTATAGTCTCGGAAGACCAGGATTTTGGAGATAAAGTCAAAGGAACTACTTTTTGCTTTCTATACAAGCATCTATCAGCCAGATTTTCTGCTTTCATTAAGATAGTCAGTCAGTGAAGCTTTTGCATTTTTAGCCATAGAGGTAAATGTGCCACAGAATACATAAAGTGCTGGTGAAATACCAGACACAGTGAAGAGATGTGGGGGAAGGAGGGAGAGAAGTAGGGAGAACCTGTGTTGAGAAAATACAGGGGTGCATGGTGCAGGGCTGATGACTCAGGGAGTGATAGAGATCCCTGAACAAACATGAGGACATGAGTTCAATTATCTAGCACCTATGTAAAAATCAGGCATGACTAAATGTGCCAAGGCAGGCAGAGGCAGGACAAGATTGCTGGGGCTTGCTGGCCTCCAGCCTAACCCCAGGCTGAGTGAGAGACCAGGTTCTAAGGGAATAAAGCAGAGTGATACTCGATAATACTCTGCTCACACTCACACAAATATGCATACCCTACACATAAACCACATACATATACACATGTGCTCACGAACACACAGAAACTGCTGCAGAGGATGAGTTCTTTCTTTCACCCTTTTCACCATGCATGTCCCTGGAATGGAGTGTGTGCAAGAAAAATGTATGATATTTTTTAGGACATCTGATACACACAAATTTTGGCATAGCCTTAAATAACAGTACTGATAGATGGGGTCTGTGCAACCAATGTCTCAGTTGAGGACTTGGCAGAGAACAAGTACTCTTCCACTGGGAAAGACATGTGGGCTGTAGGCCTTTCCTTCATGGATAAGGGAGGTGTGAGCAGGAGAGCCTCTGCTCAGGGTGTATAAGACAGAGACCAAGGCAAACCTAGAGCCAGGGAGATAAATCTACTGTGGGCAGTGCTAGGCACAGCGCTCAAGTGGGGCAATTTAGCATACTAGAAGGGAAGATCCCAACCAGGCTTTGCTTCCTAGCCTAGGGTAGGGTGACGTTGTCTCTAGGGAAGGGTGCATGGTTTATAGATGACTCCCATGCACTCGTATGGCCTGTAGCACTCAAGCATGCATCCTCTGGAGGCCTTTTACTGATCTGTCCCATTTTTGCCCAGATGACCCTTTTCTCTTTCTAACTCAGGTGGCAGGCTCATCTGTCTCATAGACCCTGCATAACCTTTCAACAAATTTGAAACTCTTGGAATCCAAATGACAAATAATTCTGGTTTTACCCATATTCCTCCCCGTATAACTGTAGAACAGAATTAAACAGTTATCTAAATAGGCAGCTTGGTGGAAGAAAAAATAATCAACTTATATTCCATAATTATTATTCTGAATTTTGGAATTGTGACTATAATTCTGATTTAAGTATGTTTCAGAGCATTTAACTCAACACGATAGGCAGAGACAAGGAGGACCAGGCTTTCTGTTTTGTTTTGGATGAGATGCTCCTATGTCTGTAATTCATTAAGTGATTTTTAACGAAAGAAAAAATCTTATTTTATTATGAGCATGTTATAACATATTTCCACTTTCGCTCTTAAGCAAGACCAGGGGAAACATGGCTTCACAGTCTTTAAGTACGTCATGATGTAGAAAGTCTGCCTTCCAACATCAAGGGCAGTTTTAATTGGTAGACTAAACAGACCCCATTTCAAATAAACCAGACATTTGAGTCCCACAGATTTATGTGTCTGAGAAATTCTGGCATCCACTAGTCAGCCTGAAGATATGTGTTGAGTGAGGGAGAGGTTTTCTATGTGATGAGATTGAGTTATGTATTTTCTGTAGAGGGAAAAAATGCGGTTGCTTAGAAGAGAAAAAAAAATCATGAATACATTTAATGAAGGTACGTTTCCCTATCTGTGAAATAAATCATGCTCTTTAGTAAAGTACCACCAAATACATTTCAATATGTTAAAAATAAAAAGAAAATTAATGACTATTCATGAAAGCTGAAAGGAAAATATTTTGAGTGAAGAATCTATATGGAAAAGATCTATTTGCCTTTAATAAATGGGTTCCGGGGATGGAGTGTGTCTCATCCTTAATGTCACACTTATCAAACGTATAAAACAATAGGCTTATGGACCACTCTTTCCTGACAGACCTGGTTAGGTAGGCTGTGGATTTTCTTTCTTTTTTATCTCAACTATTTAGACAATTGTGGTTCACTTGTCCTGCTTGCTATGGGGGGAATCATGACAACACTATACCTTTAACAAGAACATTCCAGAACCCATTCCTGAAGAGCCCAAGTGACTCTCTTTGACTTAAATACAGAGGCCAGAATTTATTTATTTTTTCTCATGAAGGTTAAGTAGCTGATTTTAAATTTGTGCTCTAGAAGCTTTGTAATAAAAGCACTAGTCTTTAGCCATACAATACAAATGTTGCCACAAAAAGTCCCTACACAAAACAATGACATCAACATTGCTTCATTTAAATCTATGAATTAAAAAAGAAAAGGACATTCATGCTCTGGAAGGGTGTCCCAGAAGTCACATCCTACCTTACTGTGTTTCAGAAGGGAGGCACAATGTCCGCAGTGACATGGACTGAGAAATCCACCTGTTAGCATTCTGTCTAAACTCCACCCCACAGTTACCTGGCAACAGCCAGGTATGCTCCTCCCCACAGTTGCCTGGCAACAGCCTGGTATGCTCCCCCCCACAGTTGCCTGGCAACAGCCAGGTGGGCCTGGCTCACTATAAAAGGGGCTGCTTGACCCTCCTCTCTCTCTTATCTCTTTCTCTAGCCTCTCTCTTACATCTCTTATCTTTTACCTCTCCCCATTCCCTTACCCCCTCTCTCCACGTGTCCATGGCCGACCTCCACTCCTCTACTTCTCTACTCTCTTCCTCTCTCTGCCTTTCTCTGCCTCTACTACCCTCTTAACTCCTCTCTCCATGCCCTAAATAAACTCTATTCTATACTATACCTTCGTGTGTGGCTGGTCCCTCTGGGGGAAGGGATGCCTCCTCGGCTTGGGCCTGATGAGGCACACCCTTCCCCCACACCTACCTCCCCATACACCCATATAACATATATATATATATATATATATATATATATATATATATATATATATATATATATATACACACACACATATATATATATACATATATATGTATATATGTATATATATATGTGTGTATATATATATATATGTATTTATAAACACATCACCACTGCCTTAATTGCTTCATTCAAACTAAGGGAGAAGCAGAGTATTATGGCTATTGTTGATGAAACAGCTCTCATATACTAAGACTGAGTTTCTCCTAGGTTTCATTCCCGGCCTGGAAAGTATCTACAGCCTCAAAAGCAGTTTTGCTGACCCTGCAAGAAATGCAGAATGTTGCAATATTATAATATTGATTTTCTTTGAGATCCCGTGAGTAACCTTGTAGTGGTTTCATTTAGATAGAAAAGATGTAAATATTTCGTTCTCCTTCAGCCTGTAAACACCCTTCCCCACCCTCACAGTAGCCCTTGCTCCCTTGCTCAGATCCAATCTTTTCTTTAATTTGGAATACTTTATGGAGCTCATTATTTTCCTCAACTAGTTGGGAGAGGCTGTTCTATCTCTGATCAGCTTCAACCCTTCCTACTTCGATCTCCATTTGCATATCTGGGGCAAAAAGAATTCGTCTTTTCAAGTTTTCTTTTTAAAAAACCAGAGCCATCAACGTAGAGTATGCCTTCCTCTGTCCTGGTTTTATTCCTAGAGGTACTGTCCTGCTCTGAGCACTTGGGAGGTGTTAGCTTCAGTTGCTAACCTGACACAAATTAACTTTACCTGGGAAAAGGTAAACTTAGCTGAGGAACTGCCTCTATTGGATTGGTCTGTAACACGTTTGTGGGGCATGCTCTTAATTGCTGACTGATAGAGGAGGGCCTAGCACACTGCGACTATGTGACCCTTGGCCATGTGGTGCAGAGTTGTGTAAGTAAGGTAGCTGACCATGAACCTGGAAGCAAACCAATTAGCATCTTTTGGTATCTGCTTTAGTTTCAGTCTCAAGGTTCCTGCCTTCTTCTTCCTTTGTTGATGTGGTGGTTTGAATAAGAATGGCCCCATTGTCTCCTGTATTTATATTTGAATGCCCAGTCAGCAGGGAGTGGAACCATTTGAAAGGGTTACTGGGTAAGTAGTCAAGGCCTTGTTGGAGGAAGTGTTTCTCTTTGGGTTGGAGGTTTCAAAAGCCTATCCCAGAGTTTCTCTCTTTGCCTAAAACTCTCAGCTACTTCTCCAGCACCTTGTCTGCCTCTATGCAGCCTTGCTTCCCACCATGGTGAGAGTGGACTAATCTCTGAAACTGTAAGCAAGCCCCCAATTAAATGCCCTATTTTATAAGAGTTGCATCGATTGTGTTGTCTCTTCACCGCAATAGAACAGTCAGAAGGATAGTAAGCTGTGATTCAAAATAAGCTCTTTCCTCCCAACTTGCTTTTTGATCACCCTGTTTACTACAGCACCAGAAAGAAAACTAGGGCAGTGGTTGTGTTCTTAATCTCCACCATACTCTCCCATAGTGTGAAGGTTAGGACAATGGCCTCCGAGTGACCCAGTCTGCCAGCCTTCTCTGATGTACACTTGACTCTCTGTAGGGTGCTGCTGGAGAGGTGGGATGGGCCTGGGGCTTGAGATCCTGTGCCTCTTCAGATTTGGATTGAGATTTTTCTGTTCCCAGCAGTTTTAAAATTGCAGCAGAGAGACAATTGATGGCAGGGAGCAGAAAAAGTATAATGGCTACAAAATATATGAATTATACTTAAAAGCACTGGTAGTTTAAAAAATCATAACTCATGGGATGTCATTCTTAAATTGAGCAAATCCCTAGATATTTATGACTCATTCAGTACATACAGGTAGCTAGCTCATTCTTTACCCTTTTCTTTGTGGTGCTATGAATTGAACTTAGGGCCTCATGTGCTAGGTAGGCTCACTGCACTTTGAATTTTACAGATCTCAATAAAATATGTTCTCAAGCCGGGCAGTGGTGGCACATGCCTTTAATCCCAGCACTTGGGAGGCAGAGGCAGGTGGATTTCTGAGTTCGAGGCTAGCCTGGTCTACAGAGTGAGTTCCAGGACAGCCAGGGCTACACAGAGAAAACCTGTCTCAAAAAACCAAAAAAAAAAAAAAAAAAAAAAAAAAAAAAGTTCTCAAGATGCTGAATCAGCTGAAGTCCTCAGTTAGCCATTCACCCACAGGGGTTAACAGTCCCTAGTGTGCGCGGACTGTGTGAAAAGTGATGGGCTTTGGTAAGACAGGCTCATCAGAATGAAAGTAGAATTTTTGGTACTGAGCGTCATGCTACTGGTCTGGCCCATAACTACACAGAGTATTAATTCTCAGACGAAGGTGATATCCCAGTGCACTGGATCCAAGGACTGCTACTTCACCTAAGGATATTCCAAGGATGCTTTTGCTCAGAAGTTGTAGCATAGTTTGAAACTCTTTCACTTTTCTATTCCCTAGAAGTGCATAAAATACCTCTAATTAATCATCTTACACCATCTCCCTTATTATAAAATGAACATGATAAATGATAATAATTGCTCACAGTCTTATAATAATTCTTAGATTCGGTCAGATCTGTAGAAAGCTAGGAAATCTATCTGTGGGCTCAGATTTATTTCACTTTTTTCTTGCCTTGGGAGAGAATGACCAACAGTGGTTTTTGAAGATGCAGATAAATCCAGTCCCTTGCTTACAGGGGTCAAGTAATAAGTTCTGGGTACCATACAGTTTGTGTTACAGTTCATTATCTTAAAAAGTCACAATTACTATGAGTAAAGATTGAGTTCTTCAATACCTACTTAAAGTAAATTAGTTATAGAATTAGTTTTAAAATAGATTATTTGGTGCCTCGGGCTTTAATTAAATGGCATACAGGGCCCAGTTCAACAGTGAAATAAAATGTGAGCTTTGCAGTGGGAGCAAGTGAGAAGGAAGTAGGTCTCCATGACAGATGGAGCCTCCAGCAGGGCAAGGCCTGTGTCATGGCAGTTCCGTGGCTGTGTGAATGAGTAACACTTAAAACATCTGTGAATGTTATGCTGTGTCCTGTGACTTAAGATGTATCAGACCTTCGGTTAAGATTTCCAGATGAAGGATAAGCCAAAGGTAGGAGGTTCCAGTCTGCACAGGCTTTACACAGTGTGGGTCTTAGAGATATGATGCAGTCTGAATGGGGAATGCAGATGTTCTGATCACCTTTTGCTTCAGCTCCTTTTACTGTTTGCCATGGCAGCTTTCACTGTTACCAAAGGTTTCTCTCTCATTGTCAAGGTCAATGTTCTTTTACTAACTTATAATGCACAGGAGATGCCTAAAGACATCAAAAGCTTCAAGTCCAGGACTTTGACATATTTTGTGTTGGCCCCAGAAACTGTTAAGGAAAATGAGGGACCCATGGTTCGGACCACATATGTGGCAGAGGAGAACCTTGTTGGCCATCAGGGGGAGGAGAGGCCCTTGGGCCTGAGGGTGTTAGATGCCCCAGTATAGGGGAATGCCAAGGTGGGAAGACGGGAGTGGGTGGGCAGGGGAATACCCTCATAGAGGCAGGAGAAAGGGAGGGGATAGGGGGTTTCCAAAGTGGAGACCTGGACAGGGGAAAACATTGAAATGTAAATAAAGTATCAAAAAAAATTTAAAAAAAAATGGTCTGTTTAGAACTGGCCATAAATATGCCCTGTTTCCAAGGAAATGTACTTATCGGCTAGTGTGTACCCACTCTCTTTTAGTGTTTCTTCTAAATTACAAGCCTGCTGTGGTGGATGGTTTTGGTCTGTGCTGAGGCATTACATTCTTGCAACCTTTTCCAGTACATAGCTGGATTTCTTGATGGTCTCCCTTCTTGCTAAGTACAGGGGCCAAATGAGACCATCACTGACTTCCTGTCATGGAGTAGGAGGGGATTAATGAGACTGTGTTTGCAAAGCTCTGTGTGGCTCTCACAGCGGGATACCAATGTGGATATCTGCAGTTGGCACTCATTTGTCCCTGCATATCTGGTTCACATAGTTTGCTATCTTTGAGGCAATAATTTGTAAGGCACAACCCTGTGCCCTTCCCTTAGTAAAGGAGAGCGTTTTGCTTGGAGCTGAGTTATTTTTCCACCCTTTTGGCCTTGCTGAGCATTTTAACGATCGGTTCCATGCTGCTTGTCTCTAATCTGTGGAGAGATGCTGTCGGTACAAACTGTACTGTGCGACCGTGAGAAAATTACACCCCAGCCCACACGGAAGGGCTGCTTTTGGTTCCAGGATGTCTGCCTGGACTGCTGTTAAGAATGTGTGTCTGCGGGAGGAGCTCATTCTAATTCTTGGTGCACAGGTGACTTAATAAGTGTGTGCATTGAGACCAGGAGTTGATGTATTAGAGATGTGGCTCTCTGTCACCTCAGGGTGTTCTTAATAGCAGCACGAGGCTTTTTTTCCCTCCCTTTCATTTTTGTCAAAATGTATCAAGGACTGTCATCGCTTCTCAAAGAAAGCACTTATTAATATGTATAAGGTAAGACTATTCTTTCTAAGAATTAATTTTACTTGCAACCATTACCTCCAACAGTAAGACGACGGAGAAAGAAGGCAACACTCACATCTGCTCACCTAGTGTGTGCTCACACACATGCACATGCTCATAGAAAGCAATTAAACAAACAAACAAATATTTTACTTTCCTGAGGCAGAAATGACACATATTAGTGCTACATAAAATTCAGTCCCTTGTTTTCTATGGTAGCATTTGATATATATATATATATATATATATGTATATATAAAATATATTTATACATAATATATCTATATATAATTTATATAGATAATTATACATATGCGGTTTTTTTTAGTCCAAGTGTGCTTTATTTTATATTATATTTAAGTAGTTATCAGAAGCTAAATAATGGCACTCAAGTTGCAAGCTTAGCAGATGGATTTTGTTTGCACTCATTTTAAAAGCTCAAAGGTCAGTGAGTCCAAGCATCTGAACTGCAGGGACCCAGCTGAGCTTACTGTTTTCTCAAGACTATTCTGACTTCATCTCTCCTTTGTTAAAACTGTTAATCCTAGGAATATTTAGTCAGTTATTTATTGGGGCTTTGCTCAGTGCAGGTGCCTTGAGGAGTCACAGAGAGGTGAAGGCTCGGTTTTTCTTCTGCGCTATAATTGTGGCAGCCGGTCCTTGAGTGTGTGTTAAGTGGGTAGTTCTTTATAGTCATTATCTCCACTAATTCTCATAAGAACACTTTGGGCAGAGTATTAATTATTATTATCCTATTTTGCAGATGAAAGAGTAGGGACATAGAAAAGCTAAGCCACTTTCTGAGAGTCTTCTTTACAGCTTGTGTGGGGAAAGACTTGGCTTTTTTCTTTGAGGATTATAACAGTTCATTAGAATGGCCACGGTCGAGTGCCACAGATGGAGTTGCTTCATCTGCTGAAGTCTTTTGCTCATAATTCCACAGGCTGCAAGTCTGAGACCAAGATTGGCAGGCTTGTTTTCTTCTGAGTACTCTCTCCTTGGCTTATAGATAGCTGCCTTCTGGTCCTTCATACATAAACCCCAGATGTGTTGGACTGGGGTTCATATGAGCTGCTTACTGGGCTATGTAAGGTGTTATCTTCAATTACAGCCTCACTGGAAGGTATTGGGGTTAGGATTTCAGCACAGCTGCCACAAAAAAGCTTCACAGCTCACTACAATCAAAAGAGAGGACAAACATTCTTTTTTCTTTCTTTCTTTCTTTCTTTCTTTCTTTCTTTCTTTCTTTCTTTCTTTCTTTCTTTCTTTCTTTCTTTTTTGATACTTTATTTACATTTCAAATGTTTTCCCCTTTCCAGGTCTCCCCTTTGGAAACCCCCTAACCATACCCCCTCCCCCTGCCTCTATGAGGGTATTCTCCTACCCACCCACCCACTCCTGTCTTCCCTCCCTGGCATTCTCCTATACTGGGGCATCTAACACTGTCAGACTCAAGGACCTCTCCTCCCACTGATGGCCAACAAGGCCCTCCTCTGCCACATATGTGGCCAGCACCATGGGCACCTCCATATGCATTCTTTGGTTGGTGGTCCAGTCTCTGGGAGCACCGGGGGGGGGGGGGGGGGCTCATCAGTTGACACTGTTGCTCCCCCCCCATGGGGCTGCAAACTCCCTCAGATTCTTCAGAGCCTTCTTCAACTCCTCCATCTAGGACCCCACGCTCAGTCCAATAGTTGCTGTGAATTGAATCGTGGTTGTTCCGAACTTTTGGGCTAATATGCACTTATCAGTAAGTACATACCGTGTTTGTTCTTTTGTGACTGAGTTACCTCACTCAGGATGATATTTTCAAGTTCCATCCATTTGCCTGCGAATTTCATGAAATCATTGTTTTTAATAGCTGAGTAGTATTCCATTGTGTAAATGTCCCACATTTTCTGTATCCATTCTTCTGCCGAGGGACATCTGGGCTGTTTCCAGCTTCTGGCTATTATAAATATGGCTGCTATGAACATAGTGGAGCATATGTCCTTATTACATGTTGCAGCATCTTCTGGGTATATACCCAGGACTGGTATAGCTGGGTCCTCAGGTAGTATTATGTCCAATTTTCTGAGGGTCCGCCAAACTGATTTCCAGAGTGGTTGTACCAGCTTGCAGTCCCACCAACAGTGGAGGAGTGTTCCTCTTTCTCCACATCCTCCCAGCATCTGCTGTCACCTGAGTTTTTGATCTTAGCCATTCTGACTGGTGTGAGGTGGAATCTCAGACTTGTTTTTATTTGCATTTCCCTGATGACTAAGGATGTTGAACATTTCTTTAGGTGCTTCCCAGCCCTTTGAGTTTCCTCAGTTGAGAATTCTCTGTTTAGTTCTGTTCCCCATTTTTTGATAGGGTTATTTGGTTCTCTGGAGTCTAAC